>PVHT021183526.1:8601007-8643642 GCA_004024745.2 Catagonus wagneri | reverse complement strand
AAAAAAAAAAAAAAAAAAATTCTTAACCAAGCTATCGAATTAGATGATGAAGCAGAGGTATTAAAAGACACTTTATTGGATGTCTTGATAGGCAGTTTTATTAACACTGGGTTATCTCAGTCAACCAGAGAGTGTTCCACATGGTGAGTGTCAGTCTGGTTTCATGTGGTTGAGGACTCTGCTTCACACAGGGGTGGTGGCACTGAGGGTGTCGGAGGGCAGAGGAGCCTCAGCGATGTCACATTCCCAAGTTTAGAGACGTCCAGGTCTATTTCTAGTTCCCCTTAATTACATGTCATGGATCTACCATTTATGACTCTATCTAAATCCTTTTAAACTCATATAAATTAATGGGTTGTGAAATATTTTGTTTATGATCCACTACATAAGTTATGTAATGCTTTGATTTATTATACCGTTAGCTCTTTCAGATTTTGAAAGCTGTCTTCTTATTTGTTTCTAAATTGTCATCCTTACTCTCTCTCGTGCTTCTTATTTTTTGGTCCTTTGACTACAGATGTCGGTCCATCCTCCCATTAACTTTTGTGATGATTTTACTCTTGCAAGTGATTCTGAGCTGGGGACCACATGTTATTAAGTCAATCTGTGTGGCTTCTGTGATGAAGCATTTACTGGTCTGTGGACTATAGCCTATGCCTACACACAATATTATACTTCACTTGTGGTGACTGAATATTTGTGTTTTTAGTACAGGAATGTTTTTGGCCATTAGCAGATTAAGACAGATTGGTAGCACTCGTGATTACATTATATACTTTTTCAGTTTGTAAGTTTCCTTTCTCACTTGGAAGTCTGTGAATGTTAGGGCCACCCTTACTGTTAGGCTTGTTTGTGAGGCTTGTTTGTGAGGGATCTAACAATAAGTAGATAAGGCTATAAACGAAAGCCACCTGTCCCTGTAATTTTCCTAGGGTAGGACATACGTGAAAGATATCCTGCCAGATACTTAGGCAAGCTGCATGTGGCCTAAGCCAGGCCTCAGGGAATCTCTCCTATTCCCAAGATCAAATCTTCCCACAAGTTAGTTTTGTGGCAAGATAAGTGGCCAGATTATCTAAGAGCCTGTGCTTCAGCCTAATGGGATCACAGAGAAAGAAGACACACAAAGTGATATATGTATCCCCTTAAGATACAGTGACCCCGCCTGTTTGTAAGCATGGCCCAGCCCTTGCCCTGGAATTGTAGAGGAGCAAGGGACTGGAGTGGGGGTGGCGGGGCCTTCTGACCCCACCCATAAGAAGTAGTCCAGTAATAATTCAGTTATTGTATAGTACATTATATTTGCAACTTCACGTGCATTATGCTTTGAATCCTCACCCTCTGAGTTCTATTAACATTATCATTTTATATGAGGAAACTGAGTCAGAGACATCATGTGACTTGCCCATGAATTAAACAGTTTGTAAGTTGTCTCTTATATCCTAGCTGCTCCATATTATAAAAGGGATAGATTGCTTCTGTGCATTTCATTTTATTTTCATTCCAATAAGATAACTACGATTGTAGAAGCCATTTTTAATTACTGAAGGGGAGCTTGGCAATCTAAGAGAGTAATTTGAAGTTCTGTAAGTTAATAAATATTCCATTATGTACTCCTGCAGGATATTCAATAAGAGACAAAAAAATGTACAAAATTATTATACAGATACGTAGCTTCTAAAGCCTGATGATTATCATTTCTAAATCTTGGTTCCCTTCAAATTCCCTTAACCTTTTAAAGACTGCATTGAGCTTCATGCATCCAGAGTCAGGCTACAGGAAACCTCAGTAAAGACATTCAACACATACACATTAAAAAAAGCTGAGCAAACAAGCAGATGTGCCATACTCATAAAATATGCAGAAAAATTGACTTAGTATGGTTTGGGCTATTTTGGGTGGACATACTTTCATAGTGTGAATTAACTTCCAGAATGCTTGCTTTGGATCATACATTTTAGACATTCTTTATAGCTCATTTTGAAATATCTTTTATTATTTAACTGCTACATTCTACCACCACTTCTAATATGTGTTCTGTCATTGGAAATACTTGGTTTAATAAAGTAAAAATATGAATAAAACAATGTAAGGCATAAAAGATCATTTTTGAAAACTTAGAGTGTAATAATCTAGGATTTTTTTTTCTTAAAATGTCCTTATTTTCTTAGGACAGACTATTTTAGCATTGCAAGGGCAAAAGAAGAATTTACAGAATTTTCAGAGTTTATTTGAAAAGTTGCTTGTTTTTACCATCTCTTCAGAATGTTGGTGGAATCAGACTTGTGTTGTATTTCTTTTTAAGAGGTATAATTCAGTTCCCAAGACAGTTTCTTTTCTTTTATTCTTTTTTTATTTGCGTTGTAACATTTTTTAATCCTGTCAGAGTTAATTTTCACCATTTCAATCCTAGCTGCTTGTTATATTATAAATACATTCTTTTTTATGTTTTTCTGTTGTCATTTGTGAATATTATGTTTTGGTTTATTGAACCATAGAAATCTGGTTCAATTATTAGATCTGATATTTAATAATAAGAGTAAAATGCTTTAAGACCACAAATTGGTCTTAAATGCAGTTTAATTGCCTTTATCTTATTTTTTGTGTGTTTTAATGTTTTCCTTTATTAAAGTCTTTACATTAAAAATAATATTCAGTAAGAAAGTTCACCTGTCTGTAAAAAATGCTAACAATCTTAAACTAGTGTTTATTTTTGGGAGAGGGAAGGAAAGTGACTTTCTTTGAGGAATTCTAATTTAATTATAATCACCTCAGGAGATTTTTGTAAAACTCACATGAGCTGAAATTCAGGCTTTAACAGAAACAGTGGGTTTTCGATGCCCTCTGAAGCCTTGCATATTAGTCTGGCTGTAAGATTACAGAGTTAAAGTCTGTCATTCTCATCTGAGATTCTCTTCCTTATTTTGATATTATAATGATAATTAAACATTTCTTTATTACAAAAGATAGAAATATGGTAACTGAAAATTCAGGATATAGATTGGGCAATCTAAGATTGACTTAATCTACTCTCAGTTTCTAGAATTCTGGTTACTTTGGTTAGTATTAACATAAGATGGGTTCATTACTCTGTAATTTCTAGTTGTGATGTAGCATTATTGTTGAATCCTGCTGGTTTTGAAGGATCTTGGTAACAAACTATTCTTTTACCACTGTAAATTTTCATTCAGGAGCAGATTTCTCATGAGGATGGTGAATTTTAACTTTCAAGGGCCTTCATTTGATGCATGTCTTTCAAAGCTCTGTACCTAATTTTGTGTTATAATTTTGTATTTCTTTCCTTAAATAAGGCCCGTAAAATTATATGCACTTCATTTCCCACCACACTTGGATTTAACTCTGGCCAATAAGCTAATTTATTGAAAAATGGAATAAAAGCAATAACAAAGATATCCTTGAGTCAAAAATTTAGTCAAGTGCCACATTTTTTTTTTTCCTAGTGGAAGAAATGATCTGGACAATTATAGCAACTAGTAGAACTAGGTATCTAAAACCAGGCGCACAACTGATGATTGAGAAAGCATCAAGAATTAATTTTTTTAAAAAAATTTATTTTATTGAAGTATAGTTGACTTATAGTGTGTTAATTTCTGCTGCACAGCAAAGTGATTCAGTTAAACATATACATGCATTCTTTTTCGTATTCTTTTCCATTATGGCTTACCTCAAGATATTGAATCTAGTTCCCTGTGCTGTACAATAGGACCTTGTTATTTATTCATCCTATATATAATAGTTTGCATCTGCTGATCCCAAACTCTCAATCAATCCCTCCCCAGTCTTCCCTCTTGACAATCACTAGTGTGTTCTCTATGTCTGTGGGTCTATTTCTGTTTCACAGATAACTTCATTTGTGTCATATTTTAGATCCCCACATATAAGTGATGTCATGTGGTGTTTGTCTTTCTTTTTCTGATTTACTTCACTTAGTATTATAATCTCTAGGTCCATTCATGTTGCTGCAGATGGCATTATTTTATTCTTTTTTGTGGCTGAGTAGTATTCCATTGTATGCATGTACCACATCTTTTTTTTTTTTAATACAAGAATAGAATTTTAGAGGCCTGTAGTCCTTGACTGAGTTCCGTTTTGTAGATCCTCTGACTTTTCATGAGATAGTCTTAGAAAAATAGATAATTTCAAACCTTAGGAAATGTTTGTGGGATGTGAAAAGTCACTCTTTAATCTGTATTCTGTTTGTTCCTCTAGTCAAGGTAATAGCATATGTCTCCTTTGGTTTGTCCTCTTTATTTTCCTTCTGTTTAGCTACACTTGTATGTACTTTAAAATAAAATCCTTATAAGTAATGATAATGTTAGTGCAGTATATGTATAATATGGAGTCTTCATTCGTCTTTGTAGTATGGGAGTATTAAAAAAACCCATGAAAGCTGAAACCATGTAATATGATCTTAATACTCAATGGAAAAATTATGATTGTTCTATGACCTTTAATGGTGTTTGTAAGACATTTAAAAAATCTCTTACTGTTGGTTATACATGCAGGGAAATAAAAATAATAGTAAAACCAATATTTATTTAGTACATTGTGATCTAAAACATTAGAAACACTGAGATTAAAGTGTTTCATTATTATTATTTTTTTTGGGGGGGGATGCAGCTTTGGCATGTGGGAGTTCCCTGGCTAGGGATCAAACTCAAGCCACAGCATTGACAATACAGAATCTTTAACTTCTAGGCAACCAGGGAACTCCTAAAGTGTTTGATTTCTTTGGAAAAAGCTCTCATGAGTCATTTGCACAATATTTACATTCTTGTAATCTAACTTATGATATGAAGAGGGCATTTTAAAGAGCCACACAAAACTGAAGTGGAATGTGTTTTCTTTTCTTTTCTTCCAGTTTTATGTATGGAGAATTGACTGACAAGAAAACCATTGAGAAAGTCAGGCAGACTTTTGACAACTACGAGTCAAACTGCTTTGAAGTTCTTTTGTATAAGAAAAACAGTAGGTATCTAAATTATCTGTAAGATGTATCAACACTTTATTACTATTATGTCTTAGTAAATGGTAGTTAACCTATAGTGTAGAGAAAATACAAAACTTTTATTTCTCTTGGTGTCAGATATGGTAAAATTAGCAAAATTAATAAACAGTACTTATGAAAAGTAACCTTTTGAGGAATGAAAGAAAAATGCAATGCATTTTGGTGTGACTTGTTTTGTGTGTCAGGTGGCAAAATGTTTTGTGATTAATACCCACGGTAAAGATCCTATCATTATGTAGCAACAACTAAAAATGATAGAGAAATTAATTCATTTCTTCTTATGGTTAAAGGGAACGTTTGTTTTCAGTGGGTATGTTTGATTACCTTTCTACACATACACAGATGACTTGTGAATGTATGGTATCTACCTGAGATGACTCTTTACCAACATGGCCTTTTGTTAGACTGTTTTGCGTGGAAGACTAGCAGAAGTAGTTGTTACTTTCGGAACAGGCCATTCACATCGGGTAACTCTGTGTTGACTGCTGTGTGCTGTTCTCTGTGATAGGATTTGTGAGTTGTCAATTGTCCGTTATATAATCACATTAGACCTCATGGGTCTTGTGTAATTATGTGAGAGTCTGAGAAGACTCTCAATTGGAGTTTGGAGGAAAAAAACAACCAAATAAACCAGCCAGTACACTCATCTACCAAGTCTCCTTTCTAATTTGTTTTCTTTGAATAGTCATTTACTTAATTTTTTTTTCTGCATTCCCCAAATGGACCTTTGTTTTTTTTTTTTTAAGGAATAGTAACTACTTAGGATGAGTCAACTTATTTAGTGTTGATGATAAATGATAGCAAAGCCAATAATTATTTTTAGTGGAATTTGATAGTTACTTAATTCTTCTCCAGTTTAGGGAGCATTCTAACTTCAACAGGAAACACGTGTACCATGTTTAATGCTGGTTAGGTTTTGTGGAGCATAATTTATCCTTTCCATTGTACCTTAAACATTTGTTTTCTATGGAATATTTAGATTTGAATTTAGGTTTCTCTTTTTATTAATAGACCATCATAGGGATAATAACAACCATAGGCACTGCTTCACAGCAGTGAACCTGGTAATGGGAATATTAGTCTTCTGTGGTTTTACTTAAGGTATGTCTTATCTTTCATTTTATAATCAAGGCTGAAAAGGTGTTTCTCTTTGACATCATACCCAAATGTCCGTTGGCTTGTCAACTAGAAAAAAATCCATTCTGAATAATCAGCTCTGTCCTCTACAAGAGAAAATCCAGGCTCCAGGTGCTTTCTGTATCTTTTTCACCAGGTCCAAATACATATTGATAATTTGTGTAAACTTGTATGCCAAAACTCCCTTTCATTTTCATATATGGTTGTTATCTCTCTAATAACTTAGATATGTGTCTTGAGTTTAGCAAATAACTTAATAATATTCCATATTATTAAGGTGATTTCACCCTGGCATTTAAGCAGAATAAATGTATCTTTTTTCTGATTTTATGGCTTCTGAGCCAAGTGTATGGTTTCTGATTTTCTCAAAAACACCTATGTGGAAATTTTGTTTTGTTTATATCCCTAAATCATGTTGGCAATAACTTGAATTTTTTATTTCCAGAATTTTCCCTCCAAGGTAGTTTAGATGGTTTGCTCTATTTTAATGGCTTGAAATAATTATCTTGCCTTTGTTCAGGCCAATCTATTTCTTTTCAGATAAGTATCTATATACATGTAGCTGTCTGCTTTGAGACAGTAGAAGTTATAGCCCATAGCACTACAGATTAAAATTCCTGTCTCTTCTGTATCTGCATTAAGCTTTTTTCTTGAGTATGAAGGATAGATGCAATTCATGTATTATAATGGAGTTCTGCTATACTTAAAAACCACTTTAAAAATCTTGTAAATATTGAAATCAACTGACACAAGTGTGTTTGTACAACATCCCCCCCCCCTTTTGTTTTGCTTTTCAGGGCTGCACCTGCAGCATGTGGAAGTTCCCAGGCTAGGGGTCGAGTCAGAGCTGCAGCTCCCAGCCTATGCCACAGACGCAGCAATGCAGGATCAGAGTCGTGTCTGTGACCTATATCACAGCTCACGGCAACACCAGTTCCTTAACCCATTAAGGGAGGCCAGAGATAGAATTTTGCATCCTCATGGATACGCTGGGTTCATAACTGCTGAGCCACAATGGGAACAACTGCAGAATATTTTTTAATGTTAGAAACTTTTACATGTCTGTAGAAAACTGTTTGGGGGCCTGAATGCCTAGTCCTTCCAATACTTCCATTAAATAATTAGGCTGAACATTATTTTCAAGTGGGGAGATAGAGATACCTGATTTAATATGCGTTACGATACCTGATTTAATATGCGTTACGATTGACATTTCAGTTTGCAGCCCCTATTCTTTAGACCTATTGCTCTGATTAACACTGAGCAGCTTCTGCTGTTGAGAGACATCAAGGCCCTGGGACGATGATTGAAAATGGGTCTTTCTATTTCCACTGGGGCAGAACAGTGGTCCCTGCCAATAATCAATGCAGGGCACTGCCTTGTGTTTCCAGAAGCCATGGTCCTCTCTGTTTAGCCCTCCCAGACTTTCTATTCCCTTGAATCCCAAAGCCAGAATATGGACATTTTACCATCCACTCAGCAAACAACCAGCCTAGAAGTTCCCGACATGGTGCAGAGGAACGAATCTGACTAGGAACCAGGAGGTTGTGGGCTCGACCCCTGGCTTTGCTCAGTGGGTTAAGGATCCGGTGTTGCCGTGAGCTGTGGTGTAGGTTGCAGACATGGCTGGATCTGGCATTGCTATGGCTGTGGCGTAGGCCAGGGGCTACAGCTCTGATTCAACCCCTAGCCTGGTAACCTCCATATGCCGTGGGTGCGACCCTAAAAAGCAAAAAAAAAAAAAAAAAAAAACCTAAAAAACAAACAAAAAAACACACACACAAAAAAAAAACACCCAGCCTACAGCCTACTTGGGAGAGGTCTGATCCTGTGGCTCAATCTGAAAAAAGTATACTGTGCTATCCGAAAGCAATTTTAAAAACAGCCCTGACTCTATGCAAAACTTTGAAAAGCTGTTGTTTTCATAGGAAGGTATGAACAGTAACATCATCTCTTTCTGTTCAGCATTCTAACAGACCTTGGAAAATGACTTATTTTTCTCTCTGTTGATGACTCTGCTGCCTCAAGCTCACTGTGTTGGAACAGCCACAGGCCATGTATCTGCTAGCGTCTGGGTCTGGTGATTTGTCAAACTGTGCACATCACTCACAGTTCCTGGACACACTGTGTAAAATAAGAAGCAGAAAACAAAGAACAATCTTTCTGGTAGATGGTGTGATTGTTTTTGAGGTCCCTGTCTCATCCTGTAATCATTTTGGAAAAGGCCATGTCCTTCCATTAAGTCCCCTGGGGTTGCAAAGGACCTGGTTGTCAGAACTGAATATTTATGGAAATCTCGTCTCTTAAATTCTCTGACTTGTAGTACCCAGTAGTTAAGTCACCTATTCTTCTGTAAGTGGTAAATTTTCCTTTGCAGTGACATTATTATCTGACAATTTTTGGTCCCAAGTATGGAGGTGCTTCTTACTGGTTTTCATTGGAAGTCTTTAACAGGCTATTAACTCTCACCAAGAGACTATTAACAGCTGCATATTTCATTTCCCAAATCCCAAACCTGACAAAAAGCTCTGTGTCTTTAAGAGAGAATATTTGGAGAGGCTTTACTGCACCGTGGGCTTGGAAAAACTATAATGGAAAATGTGTCTTTTGGATTCTGAAAGAACACTCCCTCTGTGTTTTTATCATTTAATGGGTAATTACTCCTTTGAAGGCATTTCTTGTGTCTTCAGTATATTTGTTATTTGACAAGATGCCAGTTCCTGATTTTTCTACACCCTAACTAAGCCCTGAATGCTTTGAAACAGTGTCCTCTGGCTTCTGCAGGAGCCAGTGTTTGAAGAATGTGGTGATAGAATCCAGCCTCATGCTTTGAATGAGGGAAGTTGGAAGCAGTGTGTCATGAAGATCCCTGAGGCTTTCAAGGGCTGGGTACATTTTTTTTTTTTTTTTTGTCTGTAACACTGCCTTAAAGTCCTCAGGTATAGCTCTGTGGACACCGGGCTTCTAGTGTTGCTGACATCCTGTCTCTCTAACATGGGGATGCTGTCAAAGCCACAGTGTTAGTTTCTAAGTCTGTCTGACCAATGAGAGTGCCTGGCATTTCTAATGTTCCTCCAGGAAGAACACTTCAGCGCATCAGGCATGGATGTTGAAGTTGACTGGGAACACTTTTCAAAGTGATAAGGAGAAGCACTTAGACATGCTTATACTTTGCAAGACTATGAGAGGAGTGGGTAAGAGCATCAGTGGTGTAGGGACCCAGATCTAAAGGTGATGCTGTCATTGGTTAAACAGTGAGACTGCCCTTATGATACTATGTTGTGAAATGATGCCCTGTGTTTTACTTTGAAATTTTGGGGTTAAAAATGTTTATTAATTTTTGAGCAATTGGGAGTTGATATAAAATTAAAGTCTTTTTGATTTCTTTCAGCAATTAAAATACTATTGTTTTGGTGCTGATTCCTGGCATAGCAGTTGGTGGCTGAAGAAAGAGGGAAATCATTGTGGTGGCTTTGTTAGACTCTGTTCTTTTGTCTCTTTTACAGGAACCCCCGTTTGGTTTTATATGCAAATTGCACCAATAAGAAATGAACATGAAAAAGTGGTTTTGTTCCTATGCACTTTCAAGGATATTACATTGTTCAAACAACCAATAGAGGATGATTCAACAAAAGGTAATTTTCAAAGGAATTGCCACACTTAAGAATTAGCCTGTCTTTAAATGTACTATTAATAATAATCCATTGATTGAACTAGAAAACAGAATTTTACTCTTTGGTCCTTCTTTTGCTTTATATCCATTCTAGTACTTGTTCAGAATCAGTTTTATTCAATCATGTTGATTGAATGGAAGTATAACACTGAAATATTCCTTGGTTAACTTAAATTATAATAATATATTATAATGGAGAGATAATTGGGGAATTAAGGTATAAAGAAGAAATGCCATAGAGCGTTATTAATTTTGAATCAGTATAATGGCATCTTCTATAATGCTGAGCTTTACAAACAACAATATAAAAGCCTGTAAGATTTTTTAGGTGAAGTCTTATTAGAACACAGTTGATTAGTTGATTGAATTTTCTTACACTGATTAGAGCTTGATTAGTTGACTTTTTTCAGGTTACTTTTCTCCTTTTATTTATTTGGTTGTTGTAGATTCTCTTGGGTTGATGTTGTTAAATTGTATAAAGAACAATTTTGTCATCCAGAGAGTGGCTGGCAAAATGCAAACATTCTGATTGGAGTCTTATTGACTATAATATTCAGAGAGGCTGCTATAGAAAACATTAGTCAGTGGCATGTGCTTTTCCCCCTTTTCTATGTAATTTATTCTCATTTTATTCTCTCCAGTTATGTTTAAATTAGAAACTGGTGTTATATAAATGAAGACTTTAAAATACCCTTAGAAGAAGTTTTTATGAAGCATCATTTTTATAACCTCTTTAGGGGACTAAAAGTGGAATGTTTTCTTTACATTTAGCAAATATAACCTTTTCATACCTTAAAAAAACCTAGCACGGGAGTTTTAATCTTTTTAACTGTAATCATAATTGTAGCGAAAATTCACTGTTTAGTCCCCGTACATGAATTATATATAAATAAAATTACAATATACATTATTAATTATATATATATATACATGTGTGTGTGTGTGTGTGTGTGTGTGTGTGTGTATATATATATATATATATATATGTATCTGCTTAGGTTCCGGTTAGCATCGAATTGCAAGAGTAAACTTTTATGATATTCAGACAATTTAAAGTATGACAGAGGATAATTCACTTATGAATGTTTATGAAAATGTATTAAATCATCTCTTGGAAGAGTGAATAAAGTATTCACTTTTGGACTCACACTACCTATTCCTCTGCCTTTACTCATAGACCCACTGTCTAGGAAGTTTAGGATAAATTTAAGTACTATCTTTTAACAGAATAGTTTTATAATGATATTCAGGTCTAATACTCCTTTGTTTTAAAATTCAAGGTGCTCCATCAAAAAGCAGCAGAATACATATTCTTCTCAAATTTACATAGAACACTCACTGGATAGATCACATTCTGTCCATAAAACACACCTTGACAAATTTAAAAGAATAAAAATTTTCAGACCACAGTGGAATTTAACTAGAAATCAGTAACAGAAAGATAACTAGAAAAAATCCCCAAATATTTGGAAATTAACACATTTCTAAATAGCCTGTGGGTCAAAGAAAAGGCCTTCAGATAAATTAGAAAAAATATTTCAAACTAAATGAAAATGAAAATACAATTTATCAGATTTCTGAGATGTAGCAAAAGCAGTGCTTAGATGGAAATGTATATTGTTAAATGCATATACTTGAAATGGAGAAAGTTATAAAATTAATAATCTAAGCTTTCACCTTCAGAAACTAGATAAAGAAGAGCAATTTAGCCAAAGCAAATTGAAGACAAATAATAGACCTTAGAGCAGAAATAAATGAAATAGAAAACATAAAAATCCTTAGAGAAAAATCACTGCAACCCAAAACTGATTCTTTGAAAACAATATTAAAATTAACGTACCTCTAGCTAGGTTAACCAAGAAAAAGAGAGAAGATACAAATTGCCAATATTAGAATGTAAAGAATGTCCATCACAGTATATCCAATGACCATTAAAACATGTAAAGAAACACTTTGAATGACTTTATAGCCACTGAATTGATAACTTAGTTAAAATGGGCCAATTCCTTAAAAGATACAAATGGCTAGAACTCACATTATGGAAAATAGATACCCTGAATTGTCTTATATTTATTATATAAATTGAATTAATAATTAATAAACTTCTAAAATAAGTGCAGGTGATTTCATTGAGAAATTCATATTCTCTTCCAGAAAACAGGATTATGGAGAACTCTCCTAACGTATTCTATGAGGCCAGCCATACCATTGCACCCAAACTGGAAAAAGACATTACAAGAAAGGAAAATTACAGACCAATACTTATCATGAATGTAGATGTAAGAATCCTCAACAAAAATAGATCTTAATGATGAAAAGAATGACATGCAGTGATCAAGTGGAATTTTTTTTCCATATAGGCAAAGCTGGTTCACAATTCAAAAATCAGTCATTGTAATCCATCATATCAACACTAGGCTAAAGAATGATATTCACAGGATTATATCAGTTGGCATAGAAAAAGCATTTCACAACACCCAGCACTCGTTCATGATAAAAAATCTCAGCAAAATATAAATAGAGGGGAACTCCCTCAACTTGATAAGGAACATCCATGAAAAAGGTCCAGCTAATGGTTGACTTCATCTTAAAGGGATTTATTTTATTTTATTTTTATTTTTCATTGTTTTGCTTTTTAGAGCTGCACCCATGGCATATGGAGGCTCCCAGGCTAGGGGTCAAATTGGAGCTAAAGCTGCTGGCCTACGCCACAGCTGCTGGCCTGCGCCACAGCCACAGCAACACCAGATCCGAGCCACATCTGTGACCTACACTGCAGCTCACGGCAACGCCGGATCCTTAACCCACTGAGCAAGGCCAGGGATCGAACATGCAACCTCGTGGTTCCTAGTCGGATTAGTTTCCACTGCACCACAACTGGAACTCCTTAAAGGGATATATTTTAAACTAAATGATAAATGATTGGCATATAGTTTGTGAGCTACCATATTGTTCGAATGAATTTCTCTTACCTTCACGAATGATGACAGCTAGACTGAGTAAAACGCTTTTATGTCACAGACTTTTCCCCTCAAAAATATTTATTCTTGGGAGTTCCCATCATGGCTCAGTGGTTAACGAATCTGACTAGGAACCATGAGGTTGTGGGTTCTATCCCTGGCCTTGCTCAGTGGGTTAAGGATCCAGCATTGCCGTGAGCTGTGGTGTAGGTTACAGATGTGGCTTGGATCCCGTGTTGCTGTGGCTGTGGTGTAGGCAGGCGGCTACAACTCTGATTAGACCCTTAGCCTGGGAACCTCCAATATGCCGCGAGTGCGGCCCTAGAAAAGGCAAAAAAAAAAAAAAATTATTCTTATATTTGTTTGATGATTGTTGGTTTTTCTCATTTACTTTAAGTGACTTCATGGCACAGCTAAAGTTGGCCAAGATAAGTGCTGTACTCTCTCACAGTTTTGACCTGCTGAACATTAATGGTGGTATCTATTTATGGAAACTGAAAGTTCAAAGATTTACAGTGGGATTGGGGAAAGGGTGCTAATATTGAAGGGCTGACCTTTATTTCTCAAATTAATACCTCTCCATTTTCTTCCTCCACCTCTGTCTCAGAATCAGAGAGCTCATTCTCTTTTTCAATGGTGATTTATTCTTTTAAAAAAGACATTAAAATAAACTCTAGAAAACTCAGACCACTTGATTTCTGAACTATATGTTTAATGGACATGTAAATTAGAATTTAAAGGGAAAATCAAACCCCATTGTGAAAAGCACTGGAGTAAAATAGCTCTTTCCAGTGCTGGAATTTGTAGTGGAAGAACTTATTTTAAATAGACATTTATTTTGAATCTCCTCCACACCTTTCAAATACATAACATATTTCTGAAAAAGTATTGCACAACATAACTATGAATGGTGTATATGAGCTACTTTCTATTATTAATGTGAGTTGCAAATTTAATATGAATAATTCAATAGAAATAAAATATTTATACCATTAAGCAGTCATCCCACTATCCCTATGATTCTAGCAGTAAGGAAGGTATGTTCTGAAAACTTGGCCCCAAAACCTATCTTTCAGTTTTTAAAATTAAACAAAGAGGGCCATGGAACTTTCAGAAAAAAGCAGATGAGATTTCATGAAAATAGTATCAAAAAGATTTGAGACTAGAGAATTGAACTTGGAGACAGTAATCTTTCTTTTGACAGCCTTGGGCACAAAAATTACTTAACATGAGCCTTTTCATGACGCTTCTAGGAATATTTATTCCTTTTGTTTATTTTATCTATTTTTTCCCAAACCAAAATGCTGATTAAGCACACAGCATAGTTCAGACACTATTTCAGGTCCTGAAGACTAGTTCCTCCCCTCACATCCTAATTGGGGTGGAAGAGGTGACAAATAAATAGTGGAAGCTTTCATCTTATTGCACTTATTTTCTCTCTGAAAGGAAACACAGTTATCAACTAAAGTAAGGATATCCAGGGGGCGATGAGGAGTTGAAAGTGAGAGGATGAGGAGGAGGAGGAGGAGGAGATATAAAATGGTTGTGTAGAGAGTAGAGTAGTGAGTGGCCAAGGTTATGGTCAGCAGTTTTGCTGAATTGCACTAAGGTCCATGTGAGACTTGTGGTCATGCATTCCATGAGGATTATAAACATGACTGTTCACGCAAGCCATGTATAGTCAAAGGTGTGTAGATGCTGAAGCAGGTGAGTTGGGTTTAACCAGAGTTGGAATTTGGTCAGATGAGCAAAATGAAAAGGACAGGGAACTCAGGGATCAAGGGTCGGTGATCATCGAGTTGAGGAAGCTTGCCAGGGAGTAGGCTGAGGGTGTTTACAAAATTTTGAAGCACTAATTAGGTAATAAATGCTTGACCTAGGATGCAGGAAATAGTGTTTTAGTATGCAGAACAGACAAGGGAATCCACACACTGGAAAGCTGGAATATAGGATTTTTTCATCCCAGAACAACGGCATTTTACCTTCTTTTTTAAAAAAGTTATAGTTGATTTACCACATCTCTCTCTCTCTCTTTGTGTTTTTGCCTTTTTTTTTTGTCGTTTTAGGGCTGCACCCACGGCATGTGGAGGTTCCCAGGCTATGGTCTAAACGGAGCTATAGCTGCTGGCCTACGCCACAGCCACAGCAATGCAGGATCTGAGCCGTGTCTGCAACCTAGAGCACAGTTTGTGACAATGCCAGATCCTTAACCCACTGAGGAAGGCCAGGGATCGAACCCTCAACCTCATGGTTTCTAGTCAGATTTGTTTCCGCTGAACCACGACGGAAACTCCTACCACATCTCTTTAATTTCAGTTTTGCAGCAAAGTGACCCCATCATACACGGTTCCCTGTGCAGTGCAGTAGGACTCCATTGCCCATACATTCCAAATATAACAGTTTTTATCCCAAAGCCCTGAAATCCGCTTCCGTCCATTTTACCTTCTTATTGTGAAAGGGGGCCGGTGACTGGGGCAAAGGCCCACATCCTTTGAGGATTTGACAAAATTGGTTGAAATCAATATTGGTATCCTATTGTATTGGTAGTTTTTAACCAAAAAAACTCAGGCATATAGCTGAAAGACTGGATTAAGCTGGCTAGTTGTTTTAGAATTTTATTTCTAAATTGTATCTCAGTCACTGTAGTGTGATGGCAGTTATTTATCACAATGAACCCTCTGATCAACAAAATTTAGAGTGATTTTTGCCTTGAAAGTGAAGGGTGTTCAGTGATGTCAGCTATACCTGGACATACACCATGATGGACAGTAGCAAAAACTCTTGAAGGGGAATAAAACCAGTTTGGATGGAGTAGTTAATATGTGTCAGGAGCTTTGTTTTCTTTATTGCTCACTCCTACAATTCTGACAATTGGTATTATTTTCTTCATTTTAGTGTTGAGCGTCCTGACGCTTAAAGCCTGATTGATTTCCAACCCTGTGTTCTCTCGATTGCACCTTGCTGCCTTGTCCTTTCTTGTGGAAACTTGTTGGGATTTGCTTACCCTAATCTCCTGCTCTCCTTTTTTCCTACAAAAATGAAGCCCAGATTGAGAACACCATGATTCTGACAGCATTGTACTTTTTTGCATCCCTGGAATTTACTAGTACTAATTCAAGGGAGGGAAAATTGATCTTGTTTTCTTCTGTTTCTAGTATTGCGGTTTTGGAATTGTTGTTCAGATTATCAGTCAATGGTATCCAATACATCATTTATAATAATATGAAGAGGAGGAGTTTCCATCATGGCTCAGCAGAAACAAATCTGACTAGTATCCATGAGGACGCAGGTTCAATCCCTGACCTCGCTTGTGGAATAAGGTGCTGTGAGTTGTGGTGTAGGTTGCAGACTTAACTTGGATCTGGCGTTGCTGTGGCTGTGGCGTAGGTCAGTGGCTATAGCTCCAATTGGACCCCTAGCCTGGGGACCTCCATATGCTGTGGGTGCGGCCCTAAAAAGAAAAAAAAATACAAAGGGGAAAAGTTACAGCCAAGAAATCCATTCTGTTGATTATCCATATGTGTTCTAGAAGAGATGGTCCAAATCTCTGCCCATTTATAATGGTACCGTATTTTCAAACAGATTCCAAAACGTTCAACATACTCTTGGTGTGAAATATCCTGTGCCAAATAGTCATGGCATCTTTGTGCCAATGATTGAGACAAAAAAAATTCCTGTGGAATGAAAATAGCAAAAATAGCTGCCTTCGCCTTGTAGGAAGCCAATGGTTTCCTTTAGGGAGGAAACAACAGATGAAATATGAATAATTATACCATGTAGTCTCTTTGGCCAAGAGTATAATTGTTTACCTAAGCTTTTTTCCTTATAGATTAGAATCTTGTGTTGCAGTCTAGTAGATTGATTTAACTGCCTCTGTGACTTCCTCTTATTTTTAAGATTAGGCAGTCCATGACAAAGAGGTTAATTGCAACCCAGTAGAGCTAAACTAATGTTTTATTAAGAAGGAGTTGGCATCCTGAGCTTTTAGGAGAACAAATGTTCTCATAATGCCACAAACAACTTCTAGAGCAAGTATTAGGCTCTTCATATTCAGCTGTCTGTTCACATTACCCAGTATCGACCACATCTAAGTAACATCAGCAAACTGTGCTGAATAATCAGTCACACCAGTTAGATCTCAGTAAAGGTGAGATCAGTAGATGTATTGCTGGAAAAAGTTGGAACTGCTGATGTGTCTTTTTTCTCTGACCTAGACAGTGTGGCTGCTCAACTTTTTCAAAGTTTAACTGTAATAGTGGGGGTGGGTTACAGATCAAATGAACTAACCTAGCTAATATAACGTGGGCAATTCCAGATGTGTCTAAGAGTACAAAGGGATAGGCATAAGGAAATTCCTTGTGGAATTGCTAGTGGTAGTGAAAAATCTAGAAACCACTTAAATGTTCATGAATAGAACATATACATGATCAGGAAAGAGCAAATGCTTAATTCTCTGAGACAGTGAAGGTTCAGGCAAAAATCAGGTGCCACCGTGCTTGGGTCTGGAGGTACCCAGAAGGGAGGGACAGAAGGGAAGTTGAAGGCTATTGTATTTCTTATATCTTCTGTTTTTTCAGCAACATATTTGGTAAGGTAATCTGCTGAGAGGGAGGAAAGAGGGGTGATATAAAGATCTTGAGAAAAAAGCTCACTGTTTAGAAATGAGGACTACAAGTAAGCTGGAAAATAAAAACCACTGATAAGTTCAGGGAGCTCATCTTTGAGTGCTCCCTTTGATTTAAATGTGGAATGAAGCACTCCTGGGCTTTGCATTGGTTTTTCCAGCTCCAAGGGCCTTTTGTTATCAAAGCTGATAAATAATTACTCAATCATACAACTGCCTTTGCTTTCTAGGAAGCAAGAATCCTTCTAGGAAGTAAGAATTCTTCCCAAGTATTTCCTCCTAAATTTCTCTCTTCCATTATATCTGAGTCAGTCTGACAATTGCCCCAGCTTTTCTTTTTCCTATTAGCATCTCCCCAGTTCTCTTCCTGAGGGCAGAATTGTAATCCTCTACCATACTCTTTCCACCTTCTCTAACCCAAAGACCTTCCTTCACAAAACAAATGAGTTATGCTAGTGTCTGTTAAGAGCTGAACATATTTCCTTCTTTATATTCTAATTTTAACTACACATAGTGTGGATGCTGAGTTAATTACTATTTAATTTATTTTTTGTTACAGTTTTTTTTTCTTCGTTTAAAGGATGCACCTGTGTCACATGGAAGCTCCCGGGCTAGGGGTCGAAGTGGAGGTGCAGCTACAGGCCTACCCCACAACCATGGAAACACTGGATCTGAGCTGCATCTGTGAGCTACATTGCAGCTTGTAGCAACACCAGATCCTTAACCCACTGAGCGAGGCCAGGGATCTAATCTACATCCTCACAGAGACTATGTTGTGTTCTTAACCTACCAAGCTACAATAGGAACTCCTTATCTTTAAATTTTTTATTAAAGTATGATTATTTTACAGTGTTGTGTTAGTTTCAGGTGTATAGCAAAGAGATTCATAAATATATATACATTACATATATATTTCTTTCAGATTCTTTATATAATATCTATTATATAAATATATATTCTTTTTTTTTTTTTGGCTTTTTAGGGATGCACCTGTGGCATATGGTGATTCCCAGGGTAGGGGTCTAATCAAAGCTGTAGCTGCTGGCCTATGCCAGAGCCACAGCAGCACAGGATCCAAGCCGCGTCTGCAACCTACACCACAGCTTACTGCAATGCCGGATCCTTAACCCACTGAGTGAGGCCAGGGATCGAACCCACAACCTCATGGTTCCTAGTCAGATTCACGGTTCCTAGTTGGATTTGTTAACCGCTGCACCATGATGGGAACTCCTAAATATATATTCTTTTCAAATTCTTTCCCATTATTGGTTATTACAAGATATTGAATATAGTTTGCTATACAGTAGATCCTTGCTGTTTATTTATTTTCCTATTTAACTTTTTTACTAATGTTCTCATTCATTCAACATAAATTTGTCTAATGCCCACTATATTGCAGACATGGAATTAGAAAACCAGGGCTAGAATAATATCTGGCACCTAAAATTCATGTCATGCAGTGAATTCCCTTTTCCTCTGTGTTTAAGGGTGGTCTCACTCAGAATACACTGTGAAATGAAGAATTAACATTACATTTTTCTTTCAGTTTCTCTCTGATATTTAATCAGTGATAGTCCTATTTTCACCATGGAGAAAAACACATATGCTTTATTTTCACAGTTTCAATTTCTTTCTTTCTTCAGGAAAATGAAATAAAAGGATGAAATATTTCTTGATTATATTGATTTCATGTGTAAAATTAGATACACACATTTGAAGAAGCTTTGTCTTATTTTATTATTTATTTATTTATTTTTTGATTTTTAGGGCTGCACCAATGGTATATGGAAGTTCCCAGGCTAGGGGTCCAGTCGGAGCTACAGCTGCTGGCCTATGCCACAGGCACAGCAACATCAGATCTGAGCTGTGTCTGCCACCCACACCAAAGCTCATGGCAGTGCCAGATCCATAACCCATTGAGCGAGGCTGGGGATTGAACCCACCCACAACCTCATGGTTCCTAGTCAGATTTGTTTCTGCTGCGCCATGATGGCAACTCTTGAAGAAGCTTTGTTTTATATTTAAATTAGGAACTGTTGCTTCCTCATTAAGAAACAGTAGTGTGTGCTCATGATGCTTGATATAAAAAACTAGAGGGTGATGATAAGCTTTCATCACATGTTTTTCCTTCCTCACATGGCATTTAATGATTGGCATTCTTCAATGTGTTATTGAATTTATTCCTTCAAGATCTGCTTTTATTTTTAAAAAATAATTTCTGTATAAACCTCATCACACACAGGGAAAGAAGATGGGCCTCTCTTTCAATCCAATAATCAGATTACTAAGAGGTGCAACAATACCTATCTTAAAAATATGAACCTTCATTAAGTATTAAATTCACTTGGAAGTTTCCAGAAATATTGAATGAAATTATAATGTTCTTTTGCTCTAAGAAGAGAAATGATCAAAAGAAAGACATCCTCACCATTTTAACCCAGTAAAGCAAAAATCAAATGAAAACCCAATGATAAAAAAATATTTCATGTTAATGTTCATGATAATAAAAGTGGAGCTTAGTTTTAAATTTTATTTTTAAAGTTATAAACAACTTTTAATTAATTAGTTAATTAGTCAGTGACCTGTTTTATGTCAGTCCCTATACCAAGTACTGAGAACAGAGATGAGTGGTAGTTTAGTACAACTGACTGATATGCTTACCAATTGCATTAGTATTGTTAATGCCATGTGAGGTATATAGCTTGTGGTGTGAGTGTACAAAGGAGTGTACAGAGGAGTGTACAACTAAATGACCTGTATACCAAGGATGTTCAGTGTTATCCTGAGGGCCTCGAGGTATCTCTTAAAGAATTAAAAATAGGAGAAGGACAGGGTACTATTCATGCTGTAGGAAGAACTCTGGCAGCATTGTGCAGAGTTGTTTGGGGAGAGAGCAGATAGAGACTATGGTTTTTAGGAACAACAACTAACTCAGTTGAAAGACAATATATTGCCTGACATAATAGGGATGGATAGAGGAGATTAAATTTGAGCAAAGTTATTAAGTATTAGTCCATAAGTCTTGGGTGGGATTGGTTATGCGTGTGTGTGGTGGCAATAAGGAGGATGGTGAATTTCAAGCTTCTGATTTGACCAGCTGGAAATATAATGGGGCCATTCAGTAAGACCAAGAAATACATTATAGAGGCAGAGTTGGAGATGGGGGGAGGTGGTGATGATAAGATCAATTTCGAACATGTTAAGAGTTAGGTGCCTGTAGAACATCTGAGTAGGAGGTGGTCAATAACCAATTAGATACATAGGTCTGGTGTTCAGAAGAAAAGTCTAAGTAGGTGATACAGATTACATGGTAGTCTTTTACACTGATGTTGAATTCTTAGAGAGCTGTTGGCATAATCTGATGTGTCTTTGTTTTTCCAGCACATTGCACAGGGAAAGCCTTAGGCTTGAATGTAATTCCCAAAGCCTAACTTTTTCTGTTCTAGTCACTAGGGTGAGACCCATTAATGAAGAAGAATAAAGGGACTCCTGTCAGCGGATGCCAGTTTACTTTTTCCAGTCCAATTGTTGATACTATAGAGTGAGCTAAATTGATGAAGTAGTGCAAAACTAAATGAAGTCAGAATTAGCTCAAAGAATAGCAGTAAAGTGTGATATCATGTCCCTGGTATGGTCTGAAAGACATTTGATGGTGTGTGCCGGGATTTCTTCCTTCCTTTTTTGTCGCTTTGTCTGAAATTTCATCATTGCTGTTAGAGTCATTCCTTTAGACCACGAGGAGTGCTTATGTCTTGGGAGTTGTTTGATAAATACCCTAGTTAAAAGAAATATCACGGAAATTATGAAATGGTCTTAATAGCATCTGTAACAGATTAATGCTTTTTGGGAAGCCTAGAGAAAGAGTAACTGAGGCAGAAGCACAGTATGGTTGGTTTTGTTCTACTGGTTCACGTCTCATTATCATTTCCTCAAAGTTAATTAGCTTAACAATAAATATTAATTATTTAAACAATGGATTTTAATAATGGAAATAATGGAAGAAATTTCTTTCCCATTAAATTCATATCCCTTCCCCTCAGAAGTTAAGGTTGCCACTCTTTAACAAAACATTATTAAGGCTTCTAGATATTCCAAGGATAATCTTTAGATATCACTGAAATTGTTAATTAGAGAGAAATAACATTTTGCTATGTTACAAAGAAGATGGAAATGTATGGTATGAACCACAATATGTCAGATTTGTTGAAATTAGGCTTTATTCTCTTCACAAAAATATGCGATAGGACTTTTTTTTTTTAATTAGGGTAATACTACTTGCTATAATAAATAACCCCCAGCTTTAAATGGCTGAACACAATAGATGCATTTCTCTTGCTTACATAACAATCCAAGGCAGGTGATCTTTGGCATATGGCATTCTTCCGTGCACCGATTTAGTGGCTTTGCCATTCCCTGGGACCTTGTCATTTGCATATAGCTGGTAGAAGGAAGGAGAAAGTGTGGACAGGTTTCAGTTGCTTCTTAAGCATGCATGAAAGTGACACAGGTCACTTCTGCTTTCCTTCCATTGGTGGAAACTAGAGACATGGCCACACCTGGATATAAGAATGCTGGGAAATACATCCCTGATTGGGCAGCTCTTTCCGGGTAGCAAACATCTGCAATGCAAGGGGGAGGACAGCTTCGTGGACAACTAGCTGCCTGTCTACGGGGACTATGTGATAGATAAGAGCAAAACACATTTGTCACACACAAAAATTACTTATTACTTTTAAACACACTTGAATTTATGATGATGTCTATGTAGAAATAAATTGCTGTAGATTGGTACTTCTCATTAATTCTGCATGTTGTGCCATTTCTGAGACCCTTGAATATTGGCAAGAATGTTGGCTTCCATATTCATTGTGAAAAACTGAGAGTTTTTTCCTTATTTTTAAGGTTGGACAAAATTTGCCCGATTGACACGGGCTTTGACAAATAGCCGAAGTGTTTTGCAGCAGCTCACGCCAATGAATAAAACAGAGGTGGTCCACAAACATTCAAGATTAGCTGAAGTAAGTGTGAGATTCACTTTGCCAAGGTGGTGGTGGTGGTGATATATTCCCCCCCAAATGTTACAATATAGATATTTTTGGCTATTATTTAACAACTACTTATATGTTAATTGATTTTTTCCCTTGTAGAATTATAGAAATTTCATATATTTCTTTTTATGCTGTCCTCCTTTAGAAATGGGAAAGTAGTTCCTGACGTCCCAGGTGGTGTCTGTAGAGTATTAGGTTTTCCTTTGAGCAAATGAGATAGTGCTCATTCGGGAGTTCCAGCTGTGGCTTAGTGATTAACAAGCCTGACCAGTATCCATGAGGATGTGGGTTCGATCCCTGGCTTTGATCAATGGGTTAAGGATCTATATATATATATATATATATATATATATATATATATACATACACATACACATTCTTTTTCTCACATTGTCATCCATCCTGTTCCATCATAAGTGGCTACATATAGTTACCTGTGTTAAACAGCAAGATCTCATTGCTTGTCCACTCCAAATGCAATAGTTTGTATCTATTAACCCCAGATTCCCAGTCCATCCCACTCCCTCCCCATCCCAAGGTATTTTTTCGACTTAGAGTTTTCTCTGGATATATTGGGCTGAGTGAATCTTAAAGGAAAAATATAAGAGACAAGTGAAGAAGAGATGAAGGTCATTATACCAGGGAGCCCAGCATGTGCAAAGACTCGAAGATGAGATAGTATGTTGTTTTTGAGTATGAATTCAATGTGGGCACAGTCGGGTAGGGCAGGAAATGTTAAAGCTACATACAGTAAACCGTGGTGATTGGTGTCCCATGTGCCAGGAAAATGACATGATCACATTTATGCTTCACAAAACCTCTCAAAGGGAGATTGGTCCCAATGGTTTCCTTTGTAATCCCATGTTTTAATTGCATTAAATTGAAAACATTGTTTTTAAGAAGGGATCCCCATAGATGTTGCCAAATTGCCAAAAGAGTTCTATGGCACAAAAATGGTTAAGAACCCTTGCTTGATCTAGTGGCTCTGTGTTGAAATGGTAGGTAGAGAAACAAGAGGTTCTAGTTGTAATTAAGCTGGGGCCTTAAGCAAGGGGGCCAGTGGCAGAAGTGGGAAGATTGCAGATGTGCTAAGATTGATAAGTCTTTGTCGATAATGTAGAATTGAATGTGAAAAGGGGGATAGGTCAAGGACAGCTCTGTGTTTTTGACTTGATCAACTGGGTAGATAGTGCTACAGCTGGTTAATAAAATGCCAGATAGAAGAGGAAGAAAAGAAGGTTTGGGGGCAATGATAACAAGTTCAGTTTTGTACATGTTAAGTGTGAAGTGCCTGACAGAAAATTCAAGTGGAGATCCCTAAAAGGGAGTGGGATGTTTGTATCTGGCTCCAGAGGGATATTTGGGTTTGAGTTGCAAGCTTTGGCATCAAACTCACAGATGAGGTCATTAAAGCCACAGGACTAGATGATATTACACATAGAGAATGCATTGAACCAGAGAGAAAGGAAGGAAGGACAGAAATTCCAGGCAGCTAGAAGCTTTGCTGTTCACGCGTTTTCTGTAATATTTCTGTGTCTTACTGGTAGGAAAGATGCCAAAAAGCTATTCGAGGTACCAAAACTATGCTGCACTCTCAGTGGGCACTCACAAAATATTCTGAAGTAACTTACCAAAGAAGAGAAAGATGAAATTAAATGTATATGTTCATCGGTTTGTTTTGCTGGAGAAAAATGAGTTGTGCTCCAGAGGAACTTTGTTAACTAGTTGCAGATATTAAATTTAGATTGGAAAGGGCTAAGAAGTAAAATGTGTTCTCCGAATTGGGAGGACTCTAGAGGTTTTCTTGAACCATAGCTAACAGAGAGGCTTGGGCGGTTTTCTGCTCTAAATAGCACTGCTAATATGGGGAGAGAGACATGTTTTTAAAAGCCCAATAAGACAGTAACATATCTAAATGTTAATTCATAACAGTAATCACAATATTTTAAAAGATGATATGCAATTAACACAAGATTTAAAGCAAACAGATACAACTTCCTTACTATTAAGTACTGCTTGATTTTGAAGCCCCTTTTTCTTTCTGCCTTCAGTTGTTCATTGCTTTCTGCAAATCAGGCTAATCTATAGGAGCTTGTTTCTGTGACTGCTAACTTCTGCAGTCATGATTCTTTCTGGGTTTTAACTATACCCTATTTAGTTTTTCTTTCTTGTTAACACAATTGGGCAAAAACAAGAGGAAAAGACCACGGAGAGGAAACATTTCTTAGTACCCTAAATCACTCAAGATTGTTTTTTTCCTCTGGATCAAATGGAAAGCTCCCCCCCTCCCTTGACAGCTCATCATTTGTACTTTTACTTTTGAAGAGCTTTCATTCCTGTTTCTTCCCATCTGATTTTTTTTTCCTTTTTTGCTTTGCCTTTTGATTATTGTTAGTTTCTTTATCAGTCATCCTTAATTCAAAAACCTGATTCAAATATAAAAGTGCTTTCTGTCAGGTCTTAGGGTTGATTTCAGAGAAGATGTGGCAATAACAAGGTTTTCAACAGAGATTTAATCTGTATGTGCTTTTAGACCTTCAAAGATTGCCCTAGAAAAAGCACCCAGTTAGCAGAAAGATACAGTTTTTCCAGTTGTGGTCAAAGTCATAATTTACTCGGCTTGAATATTTGGATTTACTATTAAATTTCAAGCTCTTTCACTTTTTCCAATACATATAAACTTTATCTTAATTTCAGGAGACCCCCTAAATTTGAAGCTGATCCCCAATATCAAATATCCTGGTCTTCTTATAGGCAGTTCATCGGTTTTCACCTGCTCTGACAACCTGCTGATTGGCTTCAGTTTATCTCTCTCATATTGGGTGGAGGTAAACATAGGCACCACTGCTATGTCCGTGGTGCTGACTCTTTGAGAATAAGTGAGCTCAGATAGTCAGAGGGAGTTTCCTGGTGGCTCAGCAAGTTAAGGATCTGGCATTGTCACTGCTGTGGCTTGACTTCGATCCCTGGCCTGGAAACTTCCACATGCCTCAGGCACGCCTCCCCGCCCCCAACCAAAAAAAAAAAAAAAGGAGTTCCTATTGTGGCTCAGCGGTAATGAACCTGACTAGTATCCAGGAGGATGTGGGTTCGATCCCTGGCCTTGCTCAGTGGGTTAAGAATCTGGCATTGCCAAGAGCTGTGGTGTAGGTTGCAGATGTGGCTCAGATCTGGTTTTGTTGCGGTGGCGGTGTAGGCTGGCAATTGTAGCTCCAATTAGACCCCCAGCCTGGGAACTTCCGTATGCCGTAGGTGCAGCCCTCCCAAAATAAATTAGTTAAGAGATAGAAGGTAAGAATGTGTCTACATTAATACAAGGGTACACCAGAAACAGTGATTTCATCCTTCTCTAACTAAGGCTTATTTGCTCATGAAAGTACAAATGAAATAGCAAGGTGAAGAACTGTTTCTCACTGCTTTTATAAAAGAGCCCAGTGCTGAGGCTGGGATTAAAGTAGGGCTCTGTGTATGGGAAGTATCAAAGCTGAAGCATTCTTTGCCTCTTTTTCCTTCTTCCCTCGTAGAGTTTTGGGATTGCTTTACAAATGCAGGTCCCTATCTGAAGTACTGGGTTATGAATGTCTAAAGAAATATGAGACAAGGGTTTTATTTTGAACTGGACATTATGCTCACCTGGAAAGATTTTGAAAATATAGATTCTTTGAGAACCCACACGAGATGGGTTTAATTATTTTCTGGTATGAAATCTAGGTATGTGTACACTGTATTTTTAAAACCTTCTCCAGATGATTCTAGTTTGTAGCCAGAGTGAAGAAATCCTGAGCTCCAGTGTTATTCCATTCCATCTCTAGAGGAGACATCTGGCATTACTGCAGGGCCCTGAGCAGGGCTGCTTTGTCTGTTAGCACAGTGTGTAGGGCCTATGACACTTTCAGGGCTCCTCAGAATGTTTGCAGTTCTATTAACAGTAGAAGGAAAAAAATGAACTTTTAGGTAAAAAAATTTTAATATATAATATTAATTTATTCATCGTTAAAATAATGCAATTGTAAAACATAATTTTTATTTTATTATTTTTAAGAAGGAAGGGGTCCTGGAAGGCAAAATTACTCAGGGCCCTGTAGGTACTAAGGCACTGTGGTGCTGAGTTTATTTTCTAAGCATGATTTCTTTGTGTCCAAACTAGAGACTGTGTAAACACAGTTGGTAAAATATTTTTTTTTCCAAGCTGCACCTTTATTTTTATTTTTTAATGATTTTTAGTTTTCCATTATAGTTGGTTTACAGTGTTCTGTCAGTTTCTACTGTATAGCATGGTGATACAGTCACACATATATATATACATTCTTTTTCTCACATTATCCACCCATCATGTTCCATAACAAGTGACTAGATATAGTTTCTTGTGCTATACAGCAGGATCTCTTTGCTTATCCACTCCAAATGCAATAGTTTGCAGATGGTAAAATACTAACCTTGAAGATAAAGGACATTTCATGTTTAATGCAGTGGAGTTGGTATCTTCATTCCAAAGAGGAAGAGAGGCCCTGAGTCTAAATGGTTCTGTGTATGTAATATTCTCTGTTCCAGCATGAAACTCACCTTCCTGTAGGATAGTAGTTTAAGATTTTGTGGGAAAAATATGGCTGAGGCACTGACAATGAGAATATCTATGTAAAAATCATTACAAATAGTTCTTGTAACTCCTAAAGTTAAGACAATAATTATAATTCACAGCTAAAGAGAATGTTAGTGATATTTTACACATTTCAGAACAGTAATGCTGGGTATTCCATGCTTAGTTTTCAGTTATATAAGTTCTGTGCATGAGAGACTTCTCAGGATGAGCCTCTCCCAAGTTTCAGAAAAATGCACATGAATTACATGCTAGCAGGTAGTTTTGTTGTATCAATTTATATAACCACACATTTGGTGCATTTATGATTTTATAATTTGATTTTGTTGTCTCCTACTTTCTGGATCCCATTTGTCCTAGAAACACTGCATAAGATGGCAAAGCTGCTGGAAACATTATTTATCACAGTCCCATTTACTAACTCCTTAGAACTTAGGTTTGCTCAGCGTTAGCCTCACTGATGACATAGAACGGAGGTCTTGCACCCTCTCCTTCAGCTCCTTTTCACAGTGTCCAGGTTGTCCTGTGTCTGTCACCTTTGCCTGGGATTGCACAGATCTCCGCTCCTGCTCTGCCACCTGGTTTTTCTCGTTGTCTCTTTAATAAGACCGAGTCACAGTACATTTATAGAACCTTGCATTGAAAATTTTCCGTTTGTCAAAAAGGTGTGGAGAAGCAAATCTGAGTCTTTAGTATTTTTTTTCTCCTCAAGGGAATTTGCATCTAGGAAGGAAATCCAATTTTCTTAATGTCTTGATTTAAAAGGAAGAAAGGGAAACGCAGGCTATAACCTTTACAAACTTGATGTTGCTATGCCAGTCTTTAGGGCCCTGGCTGAGTCCCACACAAGAGCAACAGCACCAACAGTGGGGTCCTGGGGTTCAACAAAGTCATCAGAACCAAAGTCATGCTTCCTGAGGTGCCATATATGTGACAAATTGATGATGATGAATCATGCACATAACAGTTGGATAATCAGTGAGAGATGTGTGATTGAGGCAAGCTTGCCAGGTGAGTGCAGAAGTTACTTCCAGCAGTGTATGTCCAGTAGTGCTGTGGATTCCTGTTGGTGTTAGAGGTCATTGAGAAGACAAGACTGGCGGTTGACCCTTGAGTAGGACCCAGGCAATTGGAGGCTCCTCAGCCCCTCCCCTGTCCTTGAAATGTACGCTCTGTCCACTATTCCCACAGTGGGAGCTCTTTCCAAGGACGCAGCCTTGAGAGTGTGAGATATTCAGACCTTTTGGACTGAATACGTGTCTGCACCCAGTTCAGGCCTCTGTATAAACTTTTAGAATTTGGTGGGTGAGTTCAGAAATCTCCTAGTGTTATGGTTGCCCAGTAAAAACCTCGTAAGTTCCTTTGTTTATTAGAATTGCCACCTACCAATCTGAAGTGATCTACATCTTTTTTTTTGCCTTTCCCTGCTGTGTTGTATGGGGATCAGTGTTTGAACCAACAGTTATCCATGAGAGAAAGCCATAGGGAATGGCAGCCAAATCAGCTTGGGTAGAGTGACTGGACTTGAAGTGACTTTGAACTCAGGAGAAGAGGGAGATGAAACCCCAGAGTGTGACTGGCCTCGAAACCAGGAATCATAATAACAGGCTGCGGTTTGACTGCCACTCAATTTAAACTCATTGCTAACTGTGCAGAGATTTTCAAGTCATGTATATATATATATACTTTTTCTCTATTTTAGGTTCTTCAGCTGGGATCAGATATCCTTCCTCAGTACAAGCAAGAAGCACCAAAGACGCCACCACACATTATTTTACACTACTGTGCTTTTAAAACAACTTGGGATTGGGTGATTTTAATTCTTACCTTCTACACCGCCATTATGGTTCCTTATAACGTTTCCTTCAAAACGAAGCAGAATAACATAGCCTGGCTGGTGCTGGACAGTGTGGTGGATGTTATTTTTCTGGTTGACATTGTTTTAAATTTTCACACGACTTTTGTGGGACCTGGTGGAGAGGTCATTTCTGACCCCAAATTGATAAGAATGAACTATCTGAAAACTTGGTTTGTGATTGATCTGTTGTCTTGTTTACCTTATGATATCATCAATGCCTTTGAAAATGTGGATGAGGTAAGTTCCTCTCTCTCTCTTTTTTTTTAGTATTTGAGAAAATTAGGATAAAATTCTATAGATGATCCAGATTTTTTTAGTCACCACTTTCAACCTTCATCTTATTGACCACTTGCCATAATATCAGATTTGATTACTTAAATTGCTTTTCATCTGCTTCTTGATTTCTAGTTGAAAATAGTAATTACTAGGAAAATGGCTATGATTGGAGGTTGTGGTTGAAGGAGGTGGAGCAAAAGAAAAGCTGCCTCATTTGGAGTCAAGTATGGCTTGTTTACTAGATAATTGATAGATGATGAAATAGGTGGTTTTTTTTTTGAAAATTGTAGCATTTTAAAACTTTATGTATCCATAGATCTTTCGACTCCTCTCCTCCAGATACAGACGGTAGCAGTGCTTGAGTTAACAAAAAGATACAGAAAACTTGTATGGAAGAGCAATTCTTGACTTTTTTGCCTTTTTGCCTTTTTTATCGTTTCTGCTTGAAATTTTGTCTAGGTACATTTGTGGTTAGAAACTGTATTGGATCATTTATGATGTCTGGTTTAATTAAGATTCTGCATATTCAATGCTATCTGCACAATTAGGAAATACTTAAAACATATATTTTGAAAGACCCTTTCATACAGAGCTTCTAGGCTTCTAACTTTCTGGTTGGTTTTCAACTTGCTACACCAAAGACATATTTAAATGGGTCAATATAGAATGTATATATTATTAAAATGTGTTCACAGTAATAACTACAAACTTAATTCTCCTAAAGATTCTACTCTTTCCTTGTACTGCTCAGACGGAAAATTCTCTACTACACTGTTGTCATTCTGTGTGTTGGGAGGTAGACTGAAGTTTCTTTAGTAACTTTTCCCATGAAATTTTGAACTTCACTAGGCTTTAATGATATTAAAAAATATTTCTCTGAAAGTTAAGTATAGACATTGTATTTTTGGGGGGCTGCACTGTGGCATGTAGAAGTTTCCTGGCCAGGGATTGAACCCAGGCCAAAGCAGCGATGCAAGTTGCTGTAGAGACAACTCTGGATACTTAATCCATTGCATCACAAGAGAACTCCTACACATGGTATTTTGTTGCTGTGCATGTAATTGTTACTTTAAAAATTTGGGTGAACAAAAGGCATCATAGTAATTTGTTTTCTAATTTTAGATTACATCTATATTAAGCTTTTTAAGGTACATTTATTTCTTTTTTATTTACCCTCTGGAAAGTGTTGAGAGGAGTTAATTTTTTTTATAGCTTTGAAAATGCTAACCATATAATAATAAGATAATAATTAGTATTTATATATCCATTTACTAAATGGATTAATGTATTAAGATCAATGCATTAAGATTTTGGTTACTTAGAACATAGGAGTAAAGATATAAGTAAAAATAATCAAAAGATTTTCTTAATTCATAGAAAAGAAAATGCATTAAATATATAATAATGAAAGCATTTAATATACTATCTAAATATATGAAAAGCTTCTTAGACTTAATCATATTAAGGAAAATGCAAAGTAAACCTACCAACTACACTGACATACTGTCAGTTACACACACTATGTTAGTAAGTTGGCTAAGGAGGTGCACTGCTCAGATCTCCCGTCATGAAAATCTGTTGCATGGAACATGGTTAAGGGCTTCCTGGAGGTAGCTCCCAGTTTGAGAAAGCAACTAGTATCTTTTTGAAACTCAGAATTCAGTGATAACCCACTGTCAATACTGGTAGCCTGAAACTGGCCACAGTGGGAGTATTTATACCCGGAAAGACACAAATGCTATGAGTAAAAACTTTTTAAAAAACTTCCTGCGGAATTAGTTGTTAATCATTTACCAACACACCACTGAATACAGTTGACCATCTGCTGTAGCTTTTGATGTGCTGTGATTCACACACTGAAACCATATTTCTCCAAGGCTATGCCCACCCAATGATGAAGAGTGATGATAATATTAATCATGAGTCTACTCCTGCTCGGTGAAGAGCCCCTCTCTTGAGCAGCTTTTGCCTTGGGACTCCCTATCTACCTATGCTGGGGTTTAGGCTCTTCCTGCACAATTCTCTCTTCACAGGTTTCAGACCTGTGCTGTGGTCTGAAGGCTAGTCCCTGCTCACCACACCCTTTACAGACATTTATCTTAGGAAAAGTCTTGCATGTCTAACACTGACTTGGCATTGCTCTGTAGGGACCTACACTGATAAAGTGATGGGGTGAGGTCTCTCATACATTGCTCAGGGGAGTATTGATAAAACTTCTGTTTTGAATAATTAACAATAATCTCATTTTAAAAATGGGAAGACCCTTGAAGCAACCATTTTCAAATTGTTTAGGTGATTCTTTTATCATTTGCTTCCATCACCAACAATATAAAAACTACCTCATGGTTTTTCAATCTTAGGACTTATCTTAGATTTCTCACTATGGACTTTAAAGTTTTAGTCTCTTGCTCCCTGCCATCACTCCGTACATGCACTGTTTCCATCACCTCATTGTCATGATATAGGAATATCATCTTTTTTGTTCCATAAATATTAGGTTTTTATATCTAATATTTGTATCTATGGCTACAAATATGCTATATAGCTGAACCTTCAATGTGTAGTGATCGCCTTTCCTTTTCTGTACTTTTCATCTCCTGAGAGTGGATAACTGTCTGTTTTTATCATTGGCTTAGTTTTATATACTTTTCACAAACTTAATCACCAAGCTCTATGCCAGTTATCTAAACCTCCTGTCATTGCATTGATGCAAGCAATATTCTATCAACATCATTTTCTTAAATAAATCCCTCTTTACTCTCCCACCTGATTGACAGTTGGCTAGCTATAATATCCTAGGCTAGAGATAATTTCTCCTCAGAATTTGAAAGACATAGTGTCATTATAGTCTACTTTCTAATAATTCTGTTAAGGAGCTTAAGCCATTGTGATTTCTGATCCTTTATTTGTGACCTGTTTTTTTTTTTCTTTCTGGAAATTTGCTGTATCTTCTTTGTCCAGGGTCTGAAACTTTCCAATGGCATGCCTTGGTGTGTGTCCATTTCCATCAATTTTTCTGGGCACTCACTGGGTAATTTTTTCAATCTGGAAAAGCATATCTTCTGTTTTGATTTTTTCCTATGATGATTTTCTCCATACACCCCCCACCCGTTCTCTCTCTAACTGAAACTCCTCTTATTCAGATATTGTACCTATTGGATTTATCCTCTAATTCCTCCCTCCCTTGTTTTCCAATATTTTATCTTTTTGCTAAACTTTTGGGAAGATTTTCTCAATATTATTTCCTAACTTTCTTTGTCTCCAATAATGCCTTTTTTTGAGGGGGGGGTGTCAAAATCTATTTGGCTTGATACTAATAGAGTTAAATTAGCATTTGTATAATATTTTATATATATATATATATGAATGTATATATATATATTTCCATCATTTAACATTTATCATTCTAGATTGCTATACTCTGATTATATATTTTATCAATAGTCTATACATTCTAAGAGTCTCTTTAACTGACAATTTAGTCTATTTACTTTTATTGTGATTAATTAGCTTTTGATTTACTTAGAGCATCTTATTTTCCATTTTAAAATACTTTTCCTTTACTTTTTTCTGTTTTTGCTTTATTTTTCTTCTTTTCTGCCATCTTTTGGATTATTTGAATTTTTAAAATCTGGATTCCTTCTGCTGGATTGGAAGTTTTTCTGTTAATTCTTTACTCTTAACATTTTTAGCAATAGTATTTGACTTATTGGTATCTTTGCCTTTCTAAATAAATCAAGGACCTCTGTTTGCCTTCTCATCTTATAAACTATTACTGTCTTGTATTTTGGTTTTGCATTAATTTTAACTTTCTCTTTTAATCATTAGATGTCTTCTCTGGGATATGTTTGTTGTGAGTCTTTAGGTTAGTGACTTTGGATCTTAGTTTCCATATCTATAAAAAAAAGGGAAAGAATGCCTGACTTTTTTACTTCACAAGATGGTTTTGAGGAATAAATGGGAAAACAGACATGAGTGATTTTCACTTGTAGAATTGTGCATGTCTGAGGAGATATTATTATTTCATGTGTATATCTGTTTCTTCATCTTGGCTGTAAGCCCTGTGATGGTGAAGAATGTCTTCCATCTCCTTGGTAGTCAGTCCTGTGTGGCTCTTAGTGCATATTGGTGACCCACTGACCTGAAGCAATGAAGTGTTAGCAAGGTTTCATAGATGGCACAATGCCGTAAAACAAAACAGAACTTAAAAATGAGGAATTGAGCTAGTGGTGCCTTGGGACTAGGAGAATATGAGTCTGAGATCACAGTTTAATTCTTTAGGATGGTTCGGGTGCAGAGTGATTTAGAGGACTTAATAACACTTTTTATATTTAAGATTGTCTCAGTCAACATGCTCTCTGAAGGTAATTTGATTTACTGGGAATTCATGAACTGTGTATGTCATTCTTTAAAAGAACTGTGAGGCTGAGAAGTCTGAGTCTATTAGAGGAAAGCATTCTATTTCAAAGAAGTAATGTAAATTTCCTAGAAGCCATAACAGGGGGTAAAAGATATTATCACTAGGAATCCAAAGAATAGAAACAGTCTCCTCTGTAGCATGCATTTGAATACAGCTCCAGGAGGTTCAGAGAGCTTGATTTCCCAGGAAGTTAAGGAGAACTGAATTATAAGACATCAAAGAAAGATGGGGCAGCTGCAGATAATAATGCATAGTTTGGTAGCCTAAATGGATTTAGAAACCATGATCCACAGGGAATTTAGGGGACAATGAGTGGTATTAGTAGGTAGTAAACAGGATATACCATAAGTCAGAACAAATTGAAATTGGAAAAAGTGATCATCTATGCATCGTTTCAGGAGGCAAAATAATGAGCCAGTGACTGCTAAGTGGAAATATATAAAAATTTTTAATTTCCAGAAAAGTGATTTTTTTATTGAAGTAAAATGATTTTTTTTAATTGAATTATGCTTGCAGGTGGCGACATTCATTACCTTGTTTTAGCATATCTACTTACATAGCAAATTTTTGTCTCTTATCTGGTCATCAAAACAAGAATTGGAAATCAAAGAAGCTAACTATACTCATAAATTTTAGTGGCTTTTTTCCCCCTTTGTTGAATTTCAGACACTACCGAGAATAGCATGATGGAAATTGCTGTTTAATACAATTTGATTGCCATTAATTTTTCATTAATGCCTGTAGGTAATTTAAAATAATGTTTGAGTGGCATAGGTGAGGATTACATAATACATACATTTCGAGTTTTCCTAGTTTTAATCTTATGAAGTCCATAGAAACACTGCCAAGTCCATCTTAGAATTAATTTTTCTTATCAGTGTGTTTGCCCATCTGACAATGGACTTTTTTAAAAAGAGCAGTGTTGACCTAAACAATATGTACAACTTAAAAGCTGAGAGTTTGGGGGGTGCTGGGGGTGGGTGGGAAGAGGACTATAGCTTTGGAGACAGCACTTCAGATAGCTCTGAAATACCACTCCAAAGAAGTAGGGGGGACGATCAGTATATGTGTAATTTTGGTGAAGGGGGAGGTCCATGCAACCCAGCACATATTTTATAGAAGTTAGCTGGTCTCATGAAAGCTACTGCTAGTCACAAGGAGCAGACTTCACCCTAAAAAACTTTAGTGCTTTTCTAGATATGAGGAGATGCAAGGATTGGGCTCATAACACATCATCTGTCTGAAGATCTGTTCTGTCAGTTTTCCCAGAGCACACAGGGCCTCACTCCTGATCTCCATGCTGAGAGCTCCTTTCCAGGGGTGTTGAGGGTCAGCAGCTGCAGTGACTCATGGTTTAATCTATGTAGAGGCAGATGGTAAGTGCAAATCTCCGATTCACAACAGTTTTAGGTTTGTAGCAAACTCGAGAAGAAGTTACAGAGACTTCCCACACCAAGGCAGTCCCCACATATGCATAACCTCTCCCATTATATCAATGCCCCCGCCAGAGGGATATATATATTCTAATTGATGAAACTACATTGACACATCATATTGCTCAAAGACCATAGCTTGCATTAGGATTCACTCTTAGAGTTGTACATTTTGTGGGTTTTGACAAATGCATAAAGACATATTGTAGCATCTTAGAGAGAGGTTTCACTGTCCTAAAACTCTATGTTCTGCCTCTTCATCCCTTCTTCCCTCCTAACCTCTGGGAATCACTGATCCTACTGTCTCCCTAGTTTTGCCTTTTTCAGATGTGGTATATTTGGAATCATATGTAAGTTAACCATTTCAGATTGGCTTCTTTCACTTAGTAATGTGCATTTTAGGTTCTTCCATGTCTTCATGGCTGCTAGCTCATTTCTTTAGCACTGAGTAATATTTCATTATCTGGATGTACCACAATTTGCTTGTCCATTCACCTACTGAAGGACATCTTGATTGCTTTCAAGTTTTGGCAATTATGAGTGAAGCTGCCATAAACTTTTGTGTGTAGGTTTTTGTGTAGGTATAAAGTACCAACTTATTTGGGTAAATATCAAGTGTGTAGTTGTTGGATCGTATGGTAAGAATATGTTCAGTTTTGTAAGAAACTGACAAATTGTCTTTCAAAGTGGTTGTACCATTTTACATATCCACCGCAATGAATAAGAGTTCCTGTTGGCTCACTTTCTTACTAGCATTTGGTATCATTGGCTTTTGGATTTTAGCCATTCTAGTAGAATGTGTCTTGTTTCAATTTGCCATTTTCTAATGATATATGAACAAACTTTCATATGCTTATTTGCCATGTGAATATCACCTTTGGTCAAATGTCTGTTTAGATCTTTTGCTCATTTTATAATAGGGTTGTTAACTTTCTTATTGTTGATTTTAAGAGTTCTTCATATATTTTGGAAAATAGTCCTTTATTAGATATATTTTGCAAGTATTTTCTCCTAGTCTGTGGCTTGTCTATTCATTCTCTTGACAGCATCTTTCACAGAGCAGGGTCTTAAATTTTTTTTGGCAATGCATAGAGCATGTGGAAATTCCTGACCAAATGTCAAACCCAAGCCATTGCAGTGAGAATATCAAATCCCTAACTGCTAGGTCACCAGGGAACACCCTAGAGTTTTTAATTTTAATGAAATCCAGTTTGTTTATTAGTTATTTCTTTCAAGGATTGTGCCTTTGTTGTGGTATCTGAAAAATTATTATCATACCCAAGATAACCTAGATTTTCTCCCAAGTTATCATCTTAAAGTTTTATAATTTATATTTTATGTCTAGGTATATGACCTATTTTGAATTAATTTTTGTAAAGGGTATAAATTATTTGACTAGGTTCATATTTTTTTTTCATTAATGTTCAGTTCTATTACCATTTGTTGAAAAAATTATATTTTATTTATTGTATTGCCTTTGCTCCTTTGTCAAAGATAAGTTGACTATATTTATGGGGGGTCTGTTTCTGGGCTCTCTGTTTTGTCCAGTGTTATATTTGCTTATTTTTTTTTCACCAATATCACACTGTCTTAATTACTATAACTTCATAGCAAGCGTTGAATTGCTTATTTGTCCTCTGAATTTGTTCTTCTTCAATATTGTGTTGGCTATTCTGCACAATTTTTATCCCTCTGTATAAACTTCAGAATTAGTTTATGGATATCCACAAAATAACTTTCTGGGATTTTGATTGAGATTACTTTGTAGCTTTAGATTAAGCAGAGAATAACTGACCTCTTGACAATATTGAATATTACTGTCCATAAACATGAAATATTACTCCATTTATTTAGTTATTTGATTTCTTTCATCAGAGTTTTGTAGTTTTCCTCATACATGTTTTGTATATATTTTGTTATTTTTTTATATATGTTTTTCAGTTTTTGGTGCTGATATAAATTATATTGTGTTTTTTAATTTTAAATTCCACTTGTTCATTGTTTGTATACAGGAAAATGTTTGGCTTTTGCATGTTGATCTTATATCCTGCAAACTTGCTTTAACTTCTAATTAGTTCCAGTTTTTTTTTCTGGGTCAGCTTGGTTGGATTTTATGCATAGCCAATCATATCATCTGCAAATATAGAAAGTTTTTTTCCTTCCCAATCTGTATACCATTTTATTTCCTTTTCTTATTGCATTTTCTAGGACTTTCAGTATGAGATCAGAGAGGAGTGGTTAGAAAAGACATTCTTTCCTTGTTCCTGATCTTAGTGGGAGGGCTTATGATTTCTCATCATTAAATAATGTATTATGATATATCCTGCAGGGTTTTTGCACATGTTATTTTTCAGGTTAAGGAAGTTCCTCTGTGTTCCTAGTTTTCTGAGAGTTTTTATCATAGGTGTTGTATTTTGTCAAGTTCTTTTACTGCATCTATTGATATTTTTCTTCTTTATCTGTTATATAATGGATTACATTAATTGCTTTTTGAGTGTTGAGCCAACCATGACTACCTTGGATAAACCTTACTTGGTCATGCAGTATAATTTTTATAATATTTTGATTTGCTAATAATTTGTTGAGGATTTTTTGCATCTATGTACATGAGAGATATTTATTTGCAGTTTTCTTTTCTCATATTATCTTTGTCTGGTTTTGGTATTAGGGTGAAACTGGCCTCATAAAACTGGGTGAGAGAGTATTGTTTCTACTGCTTCTACCTTCTAGAAGAGATTATAGAGAATTGGTACAAATCCTTCCTTATATATTTGATTGAATTCACCTGTGGGCTCATCTGGGCCTGGTGCTGTTTTGGAAGGTTATTAATTATTGAATCAATCTGTTTAATAGATATAGTTCCCTTTAAATAATCTACATTTTTTATGCGTCTGAGTTTTGGCAGATTGTATCTGTCAAGGAATTGGTCCATTGTACCTAAATTTTCAAATTGATGGGCATAGAATTGTTCATATTTTACCATTATTTTCATTATTACTGTTGTTATCCATTTAATGTCTATGGCATCTGCAGTGATGTTCTTTCATTTCTCATATTAGTAATTGCGTCTTTTTTGTTGTTGTTAGTGTAGCTAGAGGCTTATCAACTTTTTTGACATTTTCAAAGAAAAAGTTTTAATATTTTGTTGTTTTTTCTCTACTGATTTCCTGTTTTCAACGTCATTGCTTTTTTGCTCTAATTTTAATATGTCTTTTCTTCTTTTTACGTTGGATTTAATTTGCCACTCTTTTTCCAGTGTTCTAAGGTGAAAATTTAGGTTATTGATTTTAGTTCTTTATTGCTTTCTTATATATGCATTCTAAGCTATAAACTTTCCTCTGAGTACTTCTTTGCTGCATCCTACAAATTTTAAGTTGTATTTTCAGTTTCACTTAATTTCAAAACATTACATTTTTCTTGAGATTTCTTTGATCCATATCTTATGTATAAGTGTGTTAATTTCCACATATTTTTGGATTTTCCAGTTACAAATCTGTCATTGATTTTTAGTTTAATTCCACTGTGGTCAAAAAGCAGATGTTGTATGATTTATATATTTTTTAAATTTGTTAAGGTATGTTATTTTTTTTGTTTGTTTGTTTGTGTTGTCTTTTTAGGGCCACACCCGTGGCATATGGAAATTCTCCAGCAAGGTGTTGAATCAGAGCTGCAGTGCTGCCAGCCTATGCCATAGCCTCAGCAACACCAGATTTAAGCTGCATATGCGACGTACACCACAGCTCATGGTAGCACTGGACCCCTAACCCACTGAGCGAGACCAGGGATCAAAACCTGTGTCCTCATGGCTATTGGTTGGGTTCATTAATGCTGAGCCATGATGGAACTCTTGAGGTTGTTTTATAGCCCAGGATGTGGTCTATCTTAGTGAATATTTCAAATGAGCTTGAGAAGAATGTACTTTTTTTTTTTTTTTGCTGTTGCTGTATAAATTAGCCAAAGATATCAATAACAGACAACTGAGTTTCACTATGTCCTTACTGATTTTTTGCCTGCTAGATCTAATAATTTCTGACAGAGGGATGTTGAGGTCTATAACTGTAATAGTGGATTCATCTTATTTATACTTGAAATTCTATTAGTTTTTGCTTCACATATTTTGATGCTCTTGTTAGTTGCATGCATATAGGGATTGCTATGGCTTTTTGGAGGATATACCCCTTTATCATCATGTAGTGCTTCTCTTTATCCCTGATAAATTAACTTACTCTGGAGAGCATGAGATGTGTCTTTGATGTGATGTATCACATGGATTGTCTATGATGAAATGTATTATCTCTGGGGTGATTTTACCTTCTGTATGAGACTTTCTTAGTTTAAATTTTCTTAGTTTCTTAGTAGCCTTTCTTAAAGACTTCAGCTACAATTTTAAGTCCTATATACCTCCTAGTTCTTCTCTGCTTAAGAAAGTGCCTTGATAATCCTAGCTCTTCTAGTAACAATAAAATAAAAACCATTTACATTTTTATTAAGGATTAGATTATTGATTTACTAACACTTATCTTTCAACCTTCATGGGAAGGTTTATGAGTGACCCTATTTTGTATCCATCAATTCTACCTCAAATTAAGAAGTTAAATCCAAAAGGATCTTTAGAAAGTTAGGAGTTAGGCACTGTGTTCTTTTCTGGAAGAGTCAAATAGATCTTATACCTACTCAATGCAAAGATTCTATCTTATATCCTGGATTTGCAGTACCTGACAGATAACTGCCATACTGTATACATTTCTAGTGGAGTAAATGGGCATTGAAGATTATCATGTTTCCTAAATATACTTGTTTCTTATTAGTAATGGCAAAATAGGACCAAATGGCAATCTTTGTGGCATAACCTTAACTGAGGCAATTGGGCATTATCCTCTGGCAACCATGCTCAGCTCTCTGTACGTAAGTTCCTTTCTATGGATAGTCTCCCTTAAATAATCTTCCAGTCAGATGACCTACCCTGCCAGCTTTCCATATGTGTTTAGGTGTTGCCTTAGGGTTTAGTCCTCAAGCTGGAATCCCACTATTTGTGCAAAGCATTGTGCACAAATGAATACAAATATGTACAAGCGTAATTACTGAACTCAAATGAACCTGTGTTCTAGCTTGAGAGAAAAACTTTCTCACAAACTATTCAAGGGTGTGAATAAAAGAGGAGTCTGTGTGAAGGAGGAAATGAGGAAAGGATGTGGAAAATGGCTAAGAGTCAGCCACAGGTTCCAAACTGAAGCCTAGAGACAATAGGCTCAACTTTTAAGTTCTATTCCAAGTGGGTATTGGTGGTACAGAATGCTGTCAAGTTTGGATAACACACAGATCTAAAGATAGAGGTCTTGTTTTATATTTGAAAAATGTGGTGATATTCCGGGAATATATTCTTTTGCATTACTTTTCTGCAGAGACAAAGTGGTCTGCCTAATTGAGGGAGTTGGCTTTGGGAGGACAGGAAGTTATAAGCAATAAGAACAGCAATGAGATTCCTTTATTTGATTTGGTTGCTTACATGAATGGAAATTTTTATCTGTACTGCATGATGAATGCTTTCTATTGTTAAGCATTAGGGAATGATTCTGATATAAGAACAAACACATTGCAGTTGAAATATAGTGCAATATTTATACTATAACCCGTAAATTTCTGGCCTTAACTATGGATACTTACATAGAAATTTCTCTTTGCTGTCTTTCTGCACAGTAATTATCACTATGCTTGAGGATGCATCATTTCCTCACTCTTCTTTGAAGAAAGTGCTAAGCCTTCATCTCTACTCCATTTGGTCTTTTTATTACCTTACTTTATTCCATGGTTTTATTTCTGCTTTCACATCACAAGGAACATATTTACATTGGAATTTTTCATCCTTAAGAATTTGTCATCCTTAAGACATTATGGGTAAGGGTTAACAAAACCATTTCTCCTCTGTATGACAGATTTTACCTTTGGTCAACTATCTTCCTTTGTTTCCAAACTGATAAAGGAAATGTCCTATCTATGTTTCTAGGCACTGTTACTTACATTTCAAAAGATCTCTGATCAGTAAGGACTGTGAAGGACTTTTAATCAGCTATACATAACTTTTAATGAGCTATGCATAACCTGATGAGGATCCCACAGCTTAAGGGTTCCCTGACTGATATAACTCTGAGCATATCCACTGTGGAACTTCTAAAGCTATACCTGTGTTCCTATTATAGATATTGGGTTAGGTGGAGCATGAGGCACCAAAGGGAACCTCAGACACAATTCATTAATAAGACAAAGGTGAATTGAGTTTATTGCTTACCATTATAAGGGAGAACACTACCTTGAAGAGATTTGGTAGTATCTCAGAGCATTTTGTGGTATCTTAGAAAAGGAGAGAATTTATTGGGAACTGGAAGTTTGATTTTGAGGCAAAGGAATTAAAGACTCTTAGGGCCTAACCTGTATGTTAATGCTTTCCACTAAGGAGTTAATGAATCTTTGGGTAGTTCCTATAATGAAAAATCAAACCATTCACATAGGCAAGAGAGTCCTGGAAAAATGAAGTCATGTTAAGGAAGACAGGAATAAGGTAAAGTCGTATCAATGTTGACAGCAAGGTATGGTTTCAGTTTTGAGTGTCCAAGATGAGTGTGAGGTTAGACAATTTTAGTCTTTAAGATTTTTAAGTTAAGATGGTTCCAATACCAGCCATTTGTGTCTCATTTGCTTACTTTTGTATTGTCATCTGGGGCTTGGGCACAAGGAACATAAGAGTTCTGTGGACTGCTACACAGACTGCTATGAGGTCAAATCCTGTGGAAGAAGATGCCTGATGCTGCTCCATTCATAAGCAGAGATTTCTGAGTTGTAACCTTTTGATTCTACTGAGAACAAGCACGATCTAAGATAGTCTTGTAGTGTGATTATTTACTTGGTCAATATTGCACACAAAAATATGGACTTTACAATCAAATGGCTGGTGTGCATTTTTCCAGAAGATACTAGTTTTCATTGTGATTTGCTTCTGTTTAAGTCATTGCGTCAGTAAATGTAATCTTCATTTACAGTCAATACTAATACACAGGATTACACTGACTTATGAATGGCCATACTCAAAAGGCTTTTGTTTGACTTCTTACTGATGAAAATGCTTTGACCACAATGACTGAAGAGGCCTAGATGACAGGAGCTTGTGCAATATTATTTAATTACAAATTCTTGGACCTGCCTTTTTCTGCTTCAAATCTTAGCGCCTGCTGTGTCATTTCATCAGTATTTCTTGAACTAATTATTTGTACCATGAAGGATCTTAACCTATTTGAAGGTGGGGATAGTCAGGGGAAGTCTTTGAAGAGGTGACATTTAAGCCCAGACCTGAAATATGAGTAGGATTAACCAGGCAAAAGGAGTGGTTAGAGAGGCGGCAAGATGGCGGAGGAGTAAGAGGTCGCGCTCACCCTCTCCCACAAATACATCAAAAAACGCATCTAAATATAAAACAAGTTGGACAAATCATCATCTGAATGCTGATCAATTTAAACCTCCAAAAACTGCAAGAAACCCCTGAAATAACTGGGTAGAACAAGTGAAGAAAAAAAAAGGTGAGAGAGAAA
>PVHT021183526.1:8512487-8600007 GCA_004024745.2 Catagonus wagneri | reverse complement strand
GGGTGGGAGGGAGTGGGGATAACTACTGCTTTAATGATGGAATAGCAAGGAGCTCCAACTGTAATGCACGGGGAACTATATCTAATTACATGTGACAAATCCATATATGTACATGTAATCGGGTCACCACATGGTGCAGTTGGAAAATCTGACAGAAATCTGTAAACCAGCTATAATGCAAAAATAAAAAAAAAAAAAGGAGTGGTTAGTAGGTTAGAGAGAGGGTTTTTATTTTTATTTTATTTGTTTTTATTTATTTTTGATTATTTTTAAAAACATTATTATTATTATTATTATTATTATTATTTTTTTTTTTTTTGCCATACCATGGCATGCAGAAGTTCCTGGACCAGGGGTCAAATCCATGCCACAGCTGTGACAACACTGGATCCTTAACCCACTGCACCACCAAGGAACTCTGGGAGAATATTTTTAAAATTCATATTTAGAGCTCTCCCACATGAGAGAGGATATGACCTTTTTGAAGAAAAGAAAGATATTTTGTTCACTGGAATAGAGAGCAGAAGACAGAAATGAACAAAAGAGACTACGACATAGGCAAGGGTGAATTTATTAAGGAACTGGCAGCAACAAGGTACTGAAGGATTTAAACTATCTCCCAACCTGGTTTGCTTGTACATATAATTTTTGAATAAAAAAAGGCTTAGTCAGTATCCCTCTTTTTAAGGTGCATTTTTTTCTTTTTTTCTTTTTTTTTTTCTTTTTTTTGCTTTTTAGGACTGCACCCATGGCATATGGACTTCCCAGGCTAGGGGCCCAACTGAAGCTACAGCTTCCAGCCTGCACCACAGCTACAGCAATGCAGGATCTGAGCCACGTCTGCAACCTACACCACATCTCAGGGCAATGCCAGATGCCTTAACCCACTGAGCGAGGCCAGGGATCAAACCTGTAACCTCATGGTTCCTAGTTGGGTTCGTTTCTGCTGTGCCAAGACAGGAACTCCTAGGGTGCACACTTTGATCATGCTTTATAGTCACTGTGAACTCAGTGGATATTAATGAGGACTTTGTTTTCATATTAAGAAACATTAAAATTAGTACACTATAGATGTTGCTGAAAGTGACTATTCTACATCTATCTGTCTGTCTGTCTATCTATCTATCTATCTATCTATCTATCTATCTATCTATCTATCTATCCAACCATCATCTATCTCCTATTTATGTATCTACTGATGACACTGTGTATTGATAAGACTATAAATAGTCTAAAATGGTGGTGTGTACAAGTTATTTAAATTGAGACTCTCTATTGAAGCATGTTAACAGATGCATGAAGTAATTAGCATTATTTCACCATGGGTTTCTTGGGAGCATGAGTTGAAGTAAGTTCTGAAGGAAGGAGGCAGTAGAATTTGCTATCTGGGTTAGAGATATAGATAGCAAATGTAATTTCTACATTTTCTAGTTTACTTGGTTTTCTTTCAGCCTTTAAATTGTGTTCCACAGAAGGAAATGGAAATGGGCTATGCAGTCATTCTTGCATAAAATCTACTTAGAATTAGACCTCGATGCTTGTGAAACAGAATGGTTTCTATATAGTTTCTTGATATAGTGCCCTCCCAAAGATTAAATAAATTGATTATTAATTATAATATCAGTGCTAGAGGAGTCAAAAATGATGAGAGATTTCTGTATCGGTTATTTTTTTCTTTAATTAATGCATTCATTTTCTCAATAAATGTTTGGTGCTTACACTGTTCAAGGGAGTTCTAGAGACTGTGTTAGGAAAAAAAGAGTGAATAAAACATGAGTCTAAAACAAGAAAGAGACAGATTTCATGATGGGAATTACCTGGTCTTTTTAGATTATATGAAGAAATGACCATATCTAGACTGGAGAGAAAAGCTTCTCTGAGGAAGCAATGACTGAGCTGAGATCTGACGTCTGATTAGAGCTAACTAGGATAAGGACAGAGGCATGAACAAGTTCCATTTAGAAAGAATAGCAAGAATATATTCCCTGTGTTTGAGGGAGCATGGCATATTCAAAGATTTGAAAGTTGGAGTGTTTACTGGCATAAATTCATGGAAAGCAAAATGGGGACACGTTTCCCAATAAATGTGGGACATAACAGTATTCTTAAAATGATAGCTTTAAATATCAAAAAATATGTTGTGGAAAACCCAATAGTCACTACTGCGTTTTTCGGTTAACATTTCACCACAGTACATAACTCGAATTAATGATTTCTTCTGCATCATGTGATTTTGGGGAGGAGGAAGAGTCATATTCAGCTCTGCATCTGAAATAAGAGATTTTATTTATTTTATAACTCACTCATAACATTTATACTGGGCCTCAAATTATACTTAGTCCCTTGTTGTAAGTTTCAATTTAACTCATATGGTAATTCTAGATACTTTGACAGGCGGTAAAGTGGTAGTATAGTCAGAGTTGGGATTTTGGACCTTGGGGCCCTCAATAAAATGACTTCCTTCTACCACCTTTTTTGTAACAACCTCTTGATTCTGTATTTTCCACCAGCTTTATCTGCCCATTCATTTGCTGCTTAATTTCACACCAAACTTTTCAATCTTTCTGTGCTCTCCTCTGTGCTCCAGTGGCATTTTGCCTTGATCCCAACCCCTGAGCTCTTAGTTCAGAAATCCCTGGGGTTCCACTGGTGGAAGAGAATATCAAAGACATCTAATGCATAATAGATCACAGCAGGGTTAATGGAGAACTTTCAGTCAGTCTTCCACCTTTCTAACCTATTTCCTTCCTTGCCAACCCCCTCAGGCCACAGGAGCATAAATAACAATATCCAGGAGACATCTCAGTATTACTAACTCTTCAAGCTATTTTTGTGGATTCCTACATTAAAGAGATGTGGGAAGTGATCAGCATAGAAATGATGTCTTGCAACCATAAAGCTATTTAAAATACAAATCAATTTGATCACCACTGAGGACAGCAGGCAAATCCCTCAGCTGGTGTTCTTTCCTACCTTTCCCCCTCTTTGCTTTATAAATAGAAAAGGAATGATCAAAGATTTTCTTGTCCAAGGTCACATGACAATTAAGTAGAGTTTACAGGGCCGGAATACAGATTTATAATAACCAGTTGCTTGGTTTTTCACCTACATCTAGCATTCTTGCCCAGGACATACAGTAAATTTTTTGCAAAAAAAAAAAAAAATTCTTCTCTATATCCATACCCTGTGGTGATGTAACTTTGCAACCTCTCCCTTCTAAAGATAGGGTCTATTTCCCTGTTTTCCCTTGAGTCTAGACTGGCCTTATGACTTACTTTAGCCAACAAAATATGTGTAAGTGACACTATGCCAGTTGCAAGTCTAGACCTCAAGAAGCACAGCCTCCACTCATGGTCTTGGAACCCAGCCCAGCCTCCACATGAAGAATATCTATTAGGTTTTTGGAGGATGAGAGACCAAAGGAGCAGCCCTCTGAGTCATCCTTCTAGCCATCTCAGATTAGATGGCTAACAGCCATCTGAAGAGCCTACCACAGATACATAAGTGAACTCAGTGGAGATAAACCAAACCTAGCCTAAGTCAGCAAAAACAGTTAAGCCACAGACAAATGAGTTAAACAAATGGTGATAGTTATTGTCTATAAACTTTTAGAGTAGCTTGTTATGTTGGAAAAAAAAGTTAACTAATAGAAAGGTGGGGAAAGCACATATGTGTTTATGTGTACAGTATTTCATAATTAAAATGAGGGCAATATAAATACCTACTTGATATTGAAGTCTCGTTTTAACAAGACATTATTTCTCTTAAGTAAGATGTGGATATATAAAAGTGGTAGTATAATCAGAGTTGGGATTTTGGACCTTGGGGCCCACAGGAGAGATTGTGTTTAATGGCTCTGATGAGCCCCTGAAGCACATGCCCCACACTGTCTTTTAGGAAGATTCATAATTAATTGCAGTGATTATTGGGGTAAGTCCAGGAAGACTGCACAGCATTCAGATTGCTGTGGGAAATGCATGAAGAAGCAGAAGGAATAGGTGTGAGTGATGCTTCCATTCCTTGCTAGCTGTGTGAGTTTGGATACGTTGTTAATCTTTTTTTTGAGCTTCAGTGTCCTATGAGCAGTGGATATAGGAGTGCTGGTATTGTGAGGATAAAATGAGTTGGTCCCAGTTAGAAAATTGCAGACTCCCCAGGATTCTAAGGCCCCTGCAGACCCCTAAGTGGGTCCACACAGACACCTATGTGGGACCCCTGGGCCTGGGTAGGAATAGGACGGAGCCTGGGTATTTTGTCTCCTTTATTTGGTCATGCAACAAATGCCTGTGTTTAAGCCACTATTGCAGGTACTAGTGCGACTACTTAAATTACTGATTATGTTCTAGATATCATGAATTTCAGAATGAAGTCAGAGAGCAAGGAATGTGGAACTAGACCCCCTGTATTTGACTCCTGGAACTTTCACTTACCAGCTGTGTGCTGCATGAACTAGTCAAATTATCTAACCTTTCTAGGTTATTATTATTTTTTTAGAGCTGCCCCTGTGGCATATGGAGGTTCCCAGGCTAGGGGTTGAATTGGAGCCACAGTCACAGCAACGCTATATCCGAGCCACATCTGCGATCTACACCATAGCTCATGGCAATGCCAGATCCTTAACCCACTGAACAAGCCCAGGGATTGAACCTGCGTCCTCATGGATACTAGTCAGATTAGCTTCCGCTAACTCCTAGGGAACTTGGGAACTCCTAGGTTATGTTTTAATAATGACACCTACTACATAGGATTATTAACTAGGCTCTCTCTGGGGCTCCACCACACACAGAGACTCATCCCGCTCACATTCACTTGCATTTTAAAAAGGTTTTCATACATTTATTGAAGGTATTGACTGCTTAACACATTACTGCATGCCACACTTCGTAATTGACACTAGGTGTATTCCTTGGTGGAGGGGATTAGAATTTTCTGGCTGCAAACAGAGACTTGTAATAAAGTGCTATTGTAATATTGTAATCATTGTTTAAGAGAGATGGGCAAAGAGTGTTTAATAACACAAAGGAAGGACACCTAACTCTGACAGTGGGGGACAGAGTGAGGCTATGACAGTTAAGATGCTGTGGGAGGGGGAAGATGTCAGGGAAATGCACCCGGAGAAAGTCTTTGTCAGAAACTGTAAGTAAGACCCTAGCCAAGGAGTTCCCTTCGTGGCTCAGTGGTTAATGAATCCAATTAAGAACCATGAGGTTGCAGGTTCGATCCCTGGCCTTGCTCAGTGGGTTAAGGATCCGGCGTTGCCGTGAGCTGTGGTGTAGGTTGCAGACGCAGCTCGGATCCCATGTTGCTGTGGCTGTGGTGAAGACCGGCAGCTACAGCTCCTGTTAGACCCCTAGCCTGGGAACCTCCATATGCTGCGGGCGCGGCTCTACATAAAGGCAAAAAGACAAAAAAAAAAAAAAAAAAGACCCTAGCCAAGAGGGTGGGAGCGAGAGTGCTTTAAGCCAAGGGGGAACAACTTGTGATGCATGAAACAGCGCAGGCACTCTAGGAACTTGACATAGTTGAGCATGGTGGGAGCACAGAGAGTGAGGGAGAAATTGGGGGGAAGGATGCTGACCTAGATCCTTACTGGACCTATAGGGAGTGATGCAAATGCTAGATCCTTACTGCACCTATAGGGAGTGATGCTTAATCCTATAGGGAATGAGCTAATGTAACCCATAGAGACTTTGGATCAGAGAGGGATATTATTAAATATACGTGATGTAAAAAAATGCCAGGCTGGTAGCAAATTAAAGGGAGTGAGAATAGGAGTTCTCCTTGGCGCAATGTGTTAAGGGTCTGACATTGTCACTGCAGCAGCTCAGGTCACTACTGTGGCATGGGTTTGATCCCTGGCCTGGGAACTTCCACATGCCATGGGCATGCCCCCCGTCCCCCCAAAAAGGAAATGAGAATAGAGGTAGGGTTGTTGATGGAAAGGTTATTCCTCTCATAGATAAGAAAAAACATGACGTCATGTTGAACGCATGGCCTTGGGAATAGGAAAGAAGGGACATTTTTAAGAGATGTATTCAGATATATTTTTCAAACTCGGGTGCTTTGAGTGGTGAGATCCTCAGGACTTGAAAACTGGCTGGATGTGGCAGGAAAGGGGGGTCTCAGTCCCAGGTCTGCGAGACTGGGTTCATAACGGTGTTCACAAGAGTTGGAGATGGAGAACTGATTTAGGAGAAGTGAGGGATTCCCTTTGGGACATATTCCCATTTGAACACCTATGGAATATCTAAATGGAAAAGTATAGCAAGTATTTGGCTTCTGAATCAGGAACTCAAGAAAGAGTTTTGTGCTGTGAATACTGCACCTGTAAAAGTCAGCTGAAACAAGCATAGGCAATAAATCAAACAGCAGAGGCTCAGGCTAATTAATCTTAGTGAGAATCCTAACACATAATAGAAGCATGGATAAGGTTGGTCCCGGAAAATGATTTTGAAAGAGAGGGTAGAGGGAGAATTGGCTGAGATCCAGGACAAAGTGTTGCCACAGAACCCATGGCAAAGAGATTACAGTACCTGAAAAGTATTCTGTAACATTTATTAATGCTGGACATGGCTATAGAAAGACGTGCCTTTTGATTCAGGGAGTCCAGCGCAGATGCCCCTCGGGCTGAAATACCTCCTTCTGGGGTCAGGGTGTCCTCCCACCATTTGGGCTTAATTGTCATAGGTCCTGATTCTTTACAGTCTAGTTGAGGGTGGTGACTATTTTTTAGTTTGAATGGGGAATAAATATTTCTTCTTTGTTTTTTCTTCTATTTTTAGAGAAAAGAATTCCAGTAGAAATAATTTTCGTCTGTAGTATTTAAGGTACTGCAGTTTCTTTAAAAATGGCATCTACAGCAACACTCTTAAAATTTAACCCTATTTGAGTTTTTCATGCATTTTGACTATGAGTTCCTTTAGAGCAGAACCTGAGAAGACTGCAATATAGAAATTTTCTTTGAATTTATTTTTTTATTAGTGTATGGTTGATTTACAGTGTTGACTCAGTTTCTGCTGTACAGCATAGTGACCCAGTCATATATATATATATATATATATATATATATATATATATACATTCTTTTTCTCATATTATCTTCCATCATGGTCTATCCTAAGAGATTGGACATAGTTCCCTGTGCTATACATTTGGACTTCATATTGCTTATCCATTCTAAATGTAAAAGAAATCTTCAATAAAAATTTATTTTTGTTTGTCTTGATCATGATTACATAGTTCCTTTTTTGAGAGCTTCCAATCTCTCTTGAATCTTCTTACCTCTCAGTATCTCATGTGATTGGATTATGCTGATTCATCTTCTGAATTTTATTAATGCTACTCTTTTGAACTGTCTGAAGTTCAACAGTCCTCCTTCTAGGTGTTCAAGTGAAATAAGAATTGACTTAAAGCTGCATATATGCCACAGTGTTTGAAAGTAGAAATGGAAATAGATGGAAATAGAGCCAGGTCCAAGGATATCACAGTTGAAACAGAAAACTTTCAGAATGCTTCTGCTCTTCTTTTACTTCTGCAAGGTCTCCTGTTTCTATTTCTCCTGTTTTCTCTATTTCAAATTATTATTTTGCAAAATTTTAAATATATACTGCCATATATAGTATAATCAAATACATTCTAACCTTTTTCCTGACAACTGTCAATGACTATACGATGCTGTAAAAGTTGAGTCTCATTAATATTACATCTGTTTCAATATACTAACCAGTCCTCTGTCTGGGTCAGAATTAAGCTCAGAGAAATTTATCTTAGATTCCTTATCTCTGCTCTGGGAGACAGAATTAGCAGTAAGGAAATTAGGGATGCCATGAAACCTGAAGGTAATGATCAGATGGGAGGTGGCCTGGATCACTGCTTTGTCTTCCCTTCCTACAGCAGGAATGCCTTTATCTTTTCTCCCTGGGTGGCTTATTACATGCTTCCAAAAAAAGTAATGATGGGACCTTCACTGATGGAATAAAGTCAGTGCTGTGTTTCCACTCGGATAATGCTATATTTGGTGTTTTAAGCTTCTCAACAAAATATGAATTTTCTTGCAGCTGTTCCCTTTTGGTACTCCTTTATATGATTATTGCTAGAGAACAATAGGATTTCATAGGTATGTACCTATTCTAGATTCAACTTGTCACTTTTTCACAGCTCTACAAATTTGGTGCTTATCATAACTGTGGCAGGAGGTTGCGGAAACATGACATTTTCTCATTCTTCTTAATATACTCAGAAGTATTTCCTGTTTGCTTGACAATAAAACTCAGGATTCCTTTTTCAGAATTTTGCTGTTTATAACTTTTATAAAGTAAGAAATAAAATTAAATCTTTTAGAGCAGAGGAAAAGTTTTTATCGAAAGAAGAGGTAAAAGGCCTAATTTCATCATTCTTTTTCTATACTCTATACATGTTGAATTTGAGCTATTTTCTCCTTTGTTTTTTTCTCTGTGCTATTTGTACTCAGCTTATGAGAGGTCTTCCTTAGCTAATGAAAAGTTTTTTTTTTTTTTTTTTAATCTGTTAACGTACAGATATCTTATTTCTTGGTGGGAAGGAATCTGCATTGAAAAAGTTTTTATCATTTCAGCTTTTATTGACTTAAAGTCAGAACTGTATTATGTGTATATTCTTAGTGCCTAAGTGGTGATTGAGTTCTTTAAAGTGAGGTATTGTATTGTTTTCCCCAGCCTTTTTTTTGCTGAAAGTGTTGTGTCATTTCTGTTCTTTTATTCAGGGAATCAGCAGTCTCTTCAGTTCTTTAAAAGTGGTGCGTCTCTTGCGACTGGGCCGTGTTGCTAGGAAACTGGACCATTACCTGGAGTATGGAGCCGCGGTCCTTGTGCTCCTGGTCTGTGTGTTTGGACTAGTTGCTCACTGGCTGGCCTGCATATGGTACAGCATCGGGGACTATGAGGTCATCGACGAAGTGACAAATACCATCCAAATAGACAGTTGGCTCTACCAGCTGGCCTTGAGCATTGGGACTCCGTATCGATACAATACCAGTGCAGGGATATGGGAAGGAGGACCCAGCAAGGATTCACTCTATGTGTCCTCTCTCTACTTTACCATGACAAGCCTTACAACCATAGGATTTGGAAATATAGCTCCTACTACCGATGTGGAGAAGATGTTTTCGGTGGCCATGATGATGGTTGGCTGTAAGTATCTTTTTTATCTTAATTTATTTATTTACTGGCTGCACCCACAGCATATCGAAGTTCCCAGGCCAGGGACTGAATATGAATGGCAGCAATGCCAGATCCTTAACTTACTGCACTGGGATAAGAATTGAATCTGTGCCTCAGCAGTGACTAGAGCCACTGCAGAGATAATGCTGGGTCCTTAACCTGCGGTGCCACAGTGGTAACTCTTTCTTCTTCTTTTTTTTTTAAAGAAATTATTATTGTTGGTAGTTCTCTAGGCTCCAGTCTCTGATAAGAGTAAAATGAAACTGCTTTGTCTTCAGAAAGCTATTTAATCCGTATTATTTACATGGGCTTAATTTTTTTCAGTCTTAGAAAATAAAAATGCAAACTAATATATTTTACTTTTTAGAATGTTTTTAGCACATGAAAAAATTGCAAAATAATATACGTTTTAGAATGTATTGGCATACTCTCTGTGGATAGAGTGATACAAAAATCAGAATTGAAGAATTTTATATTTTGACACCACTGGGAAAAATGTTAGAGCTCAAGAGTACTGGCTGACTTGTGGAAGGTCAATGCCTTGGGTCAAAACAAGGCAATTTTCAGAGCTCCAAATGTCTGCAAGCTATTGTACATCGATGGTAACGGTTGTTTAGCTTTCGTCCCTCTGTGCTCCTTTGTATAGGTACAGAACAAGAACATACAGATTCTCTTTGTTGCTTAGAGGTAACAGAGGGAGAGTAAGGATTCCAAGTGCTGTTTGCTCCAGAGGCTTTTAGGAGGAAAATGTTCTTGCCTACAAAGTGATCCTGGTGATCTCTTAATTAAGCTGCTGCCTACACACCAAAAGTGGTAAGATGTATTGGAAAGAAATGTGCTTTATAGATTCAAAAGACAACATTTTGTCAGATATATTACTTATTACTATGTTACTTTTAATAGTTATATGATGCATTTTGGCTTACACTTGAGCACAATTAGATTAAAAAATTATTTTGACGTGATTATAGGTTCACTGGAAGTTGGAAAGATAGTATAGGGAAGACCTTTATGCCCTTCGCTTAGTTTCTACCAGTAGTTACATAACTCTGGGAAAAGATCAACACTGACATTGGGACCATGCATGTGTATAGTTAGTTCTGTGTTTTTTTTTATCATGTGTAGATTTATTACCACTGAAATCAAGACAGAATTGTTCCATTACCACAAAGATTTTCCTCATGTTATCTCTTTATAGTCACACTCACTCCTTTCTCCACACCCCTCTAACCCCTGGCAACTACTGATCTGTTCTTTGTTTATATAACTTTGTGATTTTGAAAATGTTTGTATACATGCAAAAGGTGATTTTTTGAAATTGGCCTTTTCCACTCAGTATAATCCCCTTGAAATCCATCTAAATTGTTATGTTAATAGTTTATTCCTTTTTATTGCTGAACAGTATTTCATGGTTTGGGTATACCACTGTTGAACCATTCATCTACTGAATGGCATTTTGATTATTTCTAGGTTTTGGCTATTACAGTAAAACTCCCACGGGCAGTTGTGTGTAGTTTTTTCTTTGGACATAAGTTTTCAGTTCTCTGGGATAAATAGCCAGGAAAGAGGTTTCTGGGACATTTAGTGTCTATTTTTTAAAAAGAAATTGTCAAACTATTTTGCAGAGTGGACATATTAGTATAGTTTGATTTTTCAGCAAAATAATAACAGAAAAGTAAAATCTATGTAGGGTTAAGGTTGTTGCCGAAACTCAGCCTCTGTCCACTGGTACCGAATAGAAATGTGGAGACAGAGTTTTGGGTGAAGGAGAAAAAGATAGCTTTTATGGCTTTGCAAAGGAGGCCACAGCAAACTAATGCCTTAAAGACTGTGCCCTCCATTGGGAAAAAATGTTGGGAGTTTTACAGTAAAAATAAAAAAAAAATAGTATTCAGGGTAAGAATCAGGTTTGAGGGCAAACATGCATTCTTCTTTCTTCAGGGAAATCTTAGTCATCAAAGCTAGCATCAGCAGGTTTCAGCATGATCATGATGCTGGTCTTCTGGTTTATTGCCTAGTATAACAGTACTTGCAAAAAGGGCATGTTGATAGGAGATTAGAACAAACTAGGAAAGTTCCTGAAAAGCATCATATGATAATAATTTTTAACCCACAGGAAATTGTGCTCAGGGTGCCTAACATTTAGCTTACAAGTGATTGTGTTTAGGGTGCAGTTAAGCCAAGGGAGTGGGGTGGAGCACAAGGGAGGACTCTTAGCTGTTCAGTTTTAAAAGTATTCATTTCTAAAAGAAGCATAAAGAGAATAACTTTTATCTTATTGTGGAAGATGCCTATGTCATTATGTGTATCCCTTGAGAGGGAACCAGGATCTGGTCCTGTGGCTGTACTATTGTTTCTTAACTGTTTCTCCCTCGTCCTTGCATTCCCTTCCCTGCCTGATCAGCAACTGTCTGAACCTGCCTCTTGGAACTCAGGGAAGGCCACAGAGGCTCAATGAGGCCTATTTCCTAACAACAAGAAGTGGGGGACACAGATAGGCTTTTGTGTCCAGGAGCCCCACAGGGCCCTGCTCAGTTACAAGGACACAATTATTCGCTTTGTTTTTTAGGCCATGAATCTGGGAATCATCCTAGATTCACATTTTTCTCGTGTATTACATCTGTGCATAAAAGGTCCTGTTGGCTTTGCTTTCCTTCAGAATACATATGATTATTTCTCTCCACTTCTGTAGCCTACCGCCAAGACCAAGGCAACACCATCACTGGCCTAGACCTTTGCAGTCATGTCCTATATGTTCCTTCTGTCTTCACTTCTGCCACATAATCTCTACACAAAAGTAAATAGGATCACACAATTCTCGCTCAGAGCCTTCCAGTGTTTTATACTGCACATAAAATAAACTCCAGAATCCCTATCACTTCAATCACATGTTTAATGGTCTTGTCCTTGCTTTCTACACCCACCTCAACCATCTCCTCACTTGCTTATTCCTCTCCATCTATGAAGTCCTCTTGCTGTACATATTAAATGCTCAGGGTCCTGGTACTTGCCTTCCCTACTGCTTCGAACACCCCTTCTCTGACTTATGCCCTGAATTCATGCAGGTCTCTTCAGAAATTCCTCCTACTGCTACACTACTATAAAACCAAAAAACCAAAAACCAAAAACCACCCAATACTAATCACGCTTATTCTCAGTGCTTTAGGTCTTTTCTTCTTGTATCCACCAAGACCTGAAACCATGTTTACTCTGTTTTTCTTTTCATCAGAATGTGAGCTCCATGACAGCAGGGCCTTTGTCTGCCTTTTTTTTTTTAATATACCTAGTTTGTAAATCATTTTTTAATGATTTTTTTCCATTATAGTTGGTTTACAGTGTTCATAAATAATTCTTAAGTGTTCTGTCAATTTTCTACTGTACAGCAAGGTGACCCAGTCACACATACATATATGCAATCTTTTTCTCACATTATTCTCCATCATAAGTGACTAGATTCAGTTCCCAGTGCTATACAGCAGGATCTCATTTTTTTTAATGATTTTTATTTTTTCCATTATAGCTGGTTTACAGTGTTCATAAACAATTCTTAATGCCATGTTCCATCTGAATTCATTGTATGCATGAAGTTGAAGATGTCCCTGAGGATCATAATGAGGATCTCTTGTCCTTGAATCCTACTCAGGTCTCTGATGAAGATCTGTGCCAGAAAAATTCACACTCTTTGGCTGTTAGCCCTGATGCCTTTGAAAGCTCCTGTGAGCTCACCTGCCTTGTCTGCCGTGAATAGTGCCACAGCTCCTTTCGCTGGATTGCCCCAAACCTAAGTCTCTCAGGAGGCCTGGTTTTAACTTCTGAGAGGCTAGCCATAGATGCACCAACAACCCTTCCTCCCAGCACATTTCACCGTCTACCTTCTGAATCTACCTACATTGGAAATTTTCACAGAGATTCAGCTGAGTTTTCAAAACTTCATGTAGTTCAGAGTTGGTTCCATTCTTCTCTGCTTCATGTATGGCCATTATCTTGCCACATCAAAATCTCTTTCTCGGCTCTTCTTCAGCCTCTGTCTCGATTTCAAGATGAAGACCTTGTCTTAAAGTTGATGCTTTTCCTCTTGAGTTTCTGCTTTTTCCTTTTAACACCCGAATTAAAGGGAGGAAGGGTCTTTTTCTGTTTGTAAACCAATGCCTGACATCTTTGCACCTCTTGACTTTGGTTTTCTTTTTATGCCTCTGAACAAATCCAGCTTCCATAGCCAGGGTGTTCCAAGGAGATGCCTTTTAATTTCCTTCTTAATCCTTGGGTGTTTAGTAATTTCTTGGAATGTTTCCTTTGCAACAACCCAAGAAGATAACAGAAAACTGTTAAGACCCATGGAGTACTGGAGTAACTTCCTACAATTCCAAAATGTATTAGATACACATGCACAAAATATCAAGCAAATGTGGCTATTGTAGCTGTTTTTAATTTTAGTATCATTTTTTCCTGCAATAACATGAAGGGAAACAGACAAAAATAAACCGCCAGTGTTCCCAGAACCTAATATGTGTTATCAGCCACAGACCTAGCCTGCAATTTAGTGCTCTGAGTATATGTGTGTGTGTGTGTGTGTGAGTGAGATGGAGAGAGTAAAAGAAGGAGATAGAATATAGACAGGTTTGTGCTTTCAGCTGTGCTAGGGTTCTGCTCAAACTATGCTGGCTGTTTGAGAAGCATCTCTTGTAACCTTGTAACTCAATCACTGAGAAGGCTGTTTTGTCAAAAGGTTAATAGAGACACTGCCAAATAATCACTATAAATAATAGCTTCTTTTTTTTCTGGAGAAAGTCATCTGAAATTTTTATGCCTTCCAGAAAAATTTAAAATTTCAGTGGCAGCAATTCCACTTCCTATATCCTTTCTGAACCCCCTTTCCTAATGGTCTTTCCTCTCAGACTCCTCCTTTCTTTCCTCCAACCCTGAACTACATGTGGACTCTGTCCTGGAGCACAGTTTCATAGTTCTCCTTGTTGGTATCAAACAGTTCCTTAGAGTTTATGACCATAGCCTCCCTTTAATCTCAGTCACCTTATATTTCCTCTTGATTCCTTATATGTTAGCAGGATCACAGGACATTTTTCTTATCTGCTGCCTAGGGATTGTGCGGGCTTAAATCCTTTGTTTCTACATTTGCTCAAGGTGGAGAATCCTCCTCCTCAGATCTAGAACTGGAAGGGTTTTTTCTTATGTGGGTCTACCATGATGTGTTCTTTACCTCAAATTAGTCTTTGCTCAGTTTTGGCATGCTCTGCGCTTTAAGTGAACCCCATGGCTCTGGAGCAGCCATTATTACCTCAGGACAGTCAGCTCCTCACCTTCTTCTGTCTGTTCATTCATGAATGAACGTTACTACTCTGCTGGGACTCACTAAATTCACTGCTAAAGGGCTTTTGTGAACGGGAATATTTTCAAAGTTTAGTTCAGCAGTAATTGTGGAAAATAGAATACTTTTATTTTCTAGATCAAGATGTGGATAATATCTGCTAATTTGCTCAGCAAATACTTAATGATGACTCCTTAATGATGCCTCCCTGAAATGTTTTCTGATCTATTTCATTTAAATAATCTTATTATTGAGCTCTAATAACTTGATTTTTTTCCTCAAAGATTAGCAGACTGAAAAATTTTGCTGCTATTCAATAAGCACCTTAGTACTGATGATTTATTTTAATGGCTGTGAAACAAAAGAATGTGAGTATGGATTTTTTTCTGCTATGATTATCCTTTTTGTAATAATGTCCTTTTTATGAATCTCCTTTTAAAGATTTTTGAAGAATGCAAGTGCTTACTTAACTCCTTCTTCATTACTAAATAACAATATAAGTTGTATTTTAGTTTAATCCAGTCATTATTAAAGCTATACATTTGTGTCATTTGTGTCTTTCATTGAAATTTTCTAAAAAGGAAACATAAAAATGTTATGAGGAGCATTTTTTTTTTTTTTGCTTTTTAGGGCCACACTCATGGCATGTGGAGGTAGCCAGGCTAGGAGTCAAATCAGAGCTACAGCTGCCGACCTACACCACAACCACAGCAATGCAGGATCTGAGCCATGTCTGCGACCTAAACTACAGCTCACGGTGACTCCGGATCCTTAACCCACTGAGCAAGGCCTGGGATCAAACCTGAAACCTCATGGTTCCTTGTTGGATTTGTTTCCGCTGTGTCATGCTGGGAACTCCATTATGAGTAACTTTTTGCCATAAATGATTTGTGTCCAACCATAAGTTGATTTGCTTTTGTTTGTTTTAGTATACTATAAAATATTGAATACATTATTAAACATGTAGAGAGCATACCTCAAAGGACTATAAGTATTTAGGTATTTATTACATAAAAATATTTTTTATTCTTTCCACTGTTGCCTGCTTAGTTGCTCAGTTGAGGTAGCCTGACTCATGCGGTATCTAACAATCAGAATCTGTCTTGGTGGGATGCCATGCAACCCAAGTCTTTAAAAGTAAAACAAAGCACAGCTAAAAATTATAAATATGAAAATTGTTGAAGTTTAATCAGTAGACAGGACACTCAGTCGTAGTAATGCTGATCTATAATTTTTAAATAGGGTGTAATTGATGAGAGCCCAAACAGTCTAAGAACTTTCTGTAATTGACTGGCATGGTTCATAATACATCAGGCAAATGGCTCAGCACATTTAGAAGAATAGCAGGACCATCTGCCAGTGGGATGTAAGGCAGGAAATTTGAATCTCCATGTGGGTGGTTAAGAGCCACTGGGGAGCACTTAGTCACATGCTGGTCACTCAGCATCCCCAGGGGAGACTGATGCCACGCATCATGTTCTCCAGTTAATGGGCTCATGGAGCACGCTCAGTGGAGTTCAGATAGAAGCCATGCTGAGCTTACAGACATTGCCCTTACCCCTCTCCATAGCAAATAGAAATAAATAGAAGAGAGTGAGATGCAGAGGTTGGGAGAGTAGAGAATAAAGTAGGGTAAAGGCCCTGTGTGACCTTGGGTGGTTTTTGGATCTCTTTCAGTTTTAATTTTTTCAATTGCAAATTTCAGGAGTTGACATAAATGATTTTTAAGGTGCCTTTTAGTACTAATACTCTTTATATCTAAGATTCTGTTAGTGCAGTTATGGCACTGTCCGTAGAATTGGATCATTATTGGAGGTTAATAAGGAAGAGGTCTCACTTAAAAGTTTTAGGACTTTTCATAAACAGTGAATACCTTGTTTTATGAAGAGTTAAAATGTGTCTTGTATGGAACATATTCAGTAAAGATTGGAAAGGGAAGACTGTCAGGGAATATTATGGAGAAAAGAAGTTCTGTTTTTGGAAAGAGCAGAGTTCTTCCATGTGGAAGTCAGGCAGCTAGGAAGACAAAGGCATTTGCCTTAAGGCATAGGAATGGACCCCAGGGAGAGTGGGGGTGGGGGGATTCTGAAGAATATTCAGCCTAGATGGATATCCAGGCAGGTTTAAAAGTGAGATGTTACACGTTTCAAATATTTTTAAAAAAGTGTCTCTACAAATCTTAATATGAGACTTTAGGTGACACAGATATAATATTAAGTTATATGTTAAAATTTTTCCTGCCCTCACTATTGTGGTGTACGTAGGAAATGGAGTGTGAACATGATGATTTTCATTTCTAGTTTTAGTTTGATCCAGATGGAGAGAGCTTTAAGCTTAATGTTTATTTTGGAAACTGGGTCAATACTTTGTATCTGCTATACTCCTTGAAAAAAAAGACTTTTTCTTTTTTTCTTCTCTTTTCTTTAATGGGCTGAGTATCCCATGAAGAAGAACATTTTGTGGAGTCCAAAGTCAGGGTTATAGGTACTTTTTTAATGGTTTAGTAGTTTCAGATGTATAGTACAGCAGTTTGAAAAACACTGTGTGATGTGGACTGCATTGCCTATTTCTTTATTCAAAATAAAACTTGTATTTTTTTGCAGCAGTATTCTCTTATACTCATGTTTCTTTTTATGCCTAGTCATATTTCACGAAGGCTTTCAGATTATAAAGTTTGAGTTTCTCCAGAAAACAGGAAATTTTCTCAGTTGGCTATTAACTAGCCTGACCTCTTTGCAAGGATTTGGTCTCTGGAGCTACCTTGTGTCCCTGACAGAAAAGTCATTGAATTCCACCCCCCCCATTCACTCCATCCGACCCCACCCTCAACCCCACCCCTATTTCCATCTCTGTCTCTATTTTCATCTCATCTATTTTATATTTTAAACTAAGAGCCTAAACTCTGAACAGGTGTGTAGCAGAAGATTAAGTATACGATGTTGTCTCTAGGTTTAGAGCAAATTCAGTTTTAATTCTGTGAATGTGTGTATTGCCTTGTTAGGTCATTACCTTGTAAGAGCAGTAGTTTTCTGCCTTAGAGAAGTGTTGGGACTTGCAGGATCCTTACATAAGTGGTCTTAAGGATCAATTGACATGTGATTTAAATTTGGCTGGAGATAAAATAGCTTAGATTTTTTTCCCCCACAGGTTAAAAGACTAACAAATCCATAGACAAATATGTTTAGAAAATGTTAAGATAAATGTCATCCCCAAAGACATTTATGCATGGAGTTAAGAATTGCACTGAAATGCTCCAAGAGGGGATTTTCTTTGAGGCAATTTCTAAACCAAATAGTTCCCAAGTGACTGCTTCTTACCTACTTATTTAATATTTACAAAAACTGTGATGACTGAGGTAGGCCTCCATTGGAGTTCCAATGATCAGGCATGTGGTCCTGGCTTTGGGCTGTTTGCGTAGGTAAGAAGATTTCTGTGGAATGAGAACTATATCCAAGTTGACTCCAGAAATATTGGAAGCTTTAAAAAATTCTCTCTGAAGCTAGCTATAGAAATACCCTTTGAGATTCTATGTTCTTTAAAGCTGAATTTATGTTTATCAACCCTCCCCCCAAAAGTGTTAATCTGCCAATGTCTAATTTAGGAGCCTTATGAATTTAAAGTGAATATAAGAGAAGAAAACTTAAACTCATGTCTCTAGGTAGATTTTAGCAAAGGAGACAGGAGCATTGACTGCTTCAATGAGACTTTGGGCCAGAAGCCAAGACTTTGACTCTTTTCTTCTACTGAGCTGCTTATGTGTTTGCTATCAGTTTCCTTAGAAAAGGCCTCAAAGGACCTTCATAGTAAGTGTGTTTCCCAACTCCCTTCCCTTAGGAGGGTCTACCTAGAAAACAACATCACTTCCCTGCATCTCTCCCCCCACTACACACACCAGCAGTCTAGATTCCATCATCCCTACGAAATTCCCAGTCTGGATCTACCTGCCTTTTTTGCTCCTGTTCCAGGATGGCTGAGCATTTTCTGGAATAAACCACACATCTCTGTAAACAGGTTCCACTAAAATGCATGGTTCACAGCCTTAGGAATCTTTACTTATTTTAGAGCATCTCCCACTCACATTTGCTGAACATCTATTCTTATGCAACCCTCAGTGTTTTCTTCTCACTTCTCTAAACCTATGACCACCCTTCTTCCTCTTGGCAGATGGCCCTTCTTTTATTTCTCCAAAAAAGAAAGGGCAGCTCTGGCAAATATAGACTCCTTTCTTTCCTAACCCTCTTTTGTTTAAGGCAGGCTAGAGGAGGTGGGGGGGCGGTGAGGCCAGATGGTTAGGCAAAACACACACAAGCATCGATGGTCAAAGCAGTGGCTTTTCTTCTAAGTTAGATCGGAAGACTTGTAAAGGTTGGGGCCAAAGAGTGGCGTGATTTGTCTTACGTTTTATCAAGATTAATCTGACTGCTATGTGGAAAATGGACTCTAAGGACACAAAGATGGAAGAAGGCAGACAAGTTAATAGTCAAGCTGGGACATAATGGTGGTGGTAGTTAAAACTGATCAGATTCTGGACAAAGGGTTAGGACCAACAAGAGGAGGGTATAAGAGATCATGGAGGTCAGGATTTGCTTCTAGGCCTTTGGTACAAGCAAGTGTGAAGCTAAGTTGTGCATGGTCATTTGCCATGTCGAGGGTGCAATAACATGTAGGAACCTAGAGCTCTGGGAGGTGGTCCAGGGTGTGGACAAAGATTTGCTTTGTCTCTTGATGCTTTATTCCTTCCAATTTTTTCCCTGTCTTTTTTCTATCTTTCTACTGATTCATTATTATCAGCCCATAAACCTACTCGTGTCTCTTCAGTCCTAAAAAATATGTATATATATGCATAAAATACCTGATTTGGCACTTTCCTTAACTATTTCCTACCTACCAATTCTTCCCCTTTTAAGTAGGCTTCCTAAAGCGTGTGTTTTTACTTTCTTCATCTGCTAACTATTGAAAGTGGACTTCTCCTTTACCACCTCTCAATACTCATTTGATAAACTTCATAAACACCCTTTATCCATGTCGAAACATCTCCCTTGGCTTTGTCAATCTAAAAAACAAGAATCCAATTCAAGTGGCAAAGTGTTTATTTGGGATCAAAGAATTATGATTGAAGGTATTTAGATATAGATAGAAACTCTATAGAAGAGGGGCCCAGGGCTTTTTTTCTGCAAAAAGAGAGGAAGATGTAATACAGTTTTTTTGGAATTCTAAAAATTGTTAGCAAGATGAGGTAATCAATCAGGTGAAGTGTTTATTGGCACAAGATGATGTAGAGCTGATTTATTCTTCATTGATGGGTCAGGTGAAATGGGCACTAGGTAAAATTTCCTTTATCAATCTTTTCAACAGAGAGGATATTCTGGTTTCTTTTGCTGGCTTCTTGGAATGGTGGCAGATTAGTCCAGTGCAGAGGTACAGAAAGGGGGACAAGTAAGGCAGTTCCTATAGCAGGGTTGCTTTGACTCTGTTTTAAATGGGTTCACTAATGTCATCTTTCACAGCTTCTTTGATGTTTATCTGTCCGTGTTTCCCCACTCACTCTTCTGGCTATTTCTTCTCTGTTTGCTCTGCTGGATTGTTATACTTTGTCTCTTAAATATTGAACACTGCGATACTTGGAACAAATCATTGGAAGATCAGGGGCAGCTCTTCAGATAGGCATAGCAGTGTCTCCCTAAGAGAAATGATTTAAGGGAACCAGCCAACTTTCTGATACCTCCCTGATCCCTGTTTTGCATGTTCTTCCTTCCACAAAGCCCCTGTGAGACTGAGGTTTTGTTCTCTGAAAGATCTAAGTCTCTAGTCTTACCAGCATGTCAGCACAGACTAGTTTCAAACTAGCTCACTGTCACAGTGAAGAGAAAAGAGAAGCTGAGTTCTCTAGGAGGGTGCAGAAAACATTTGGAGCTGGGAGTTGGCTTGGCAGTCAGGACAGCAAGGAGCTAAGGTGATAATTCTGAGAGGGAAAAAAGTCTTCAAGAGGGACGTTTTTTTCTTCCTAGCTCTATGGTGGACAAATAATCAGGGGTTGATCATTCCTGGCCCTTTTCTTGTGGTTTCCTGCCATGAGAACCTTGTTCCAAAGTCTGTCCTCTGTTATATCACATTATCCCTTCGTTATGGTCTGTAATCATCTTAATTCTTTCTTTGTATATTTACTGCAGACAAGGAGTACTGTCAGGCAGACAAGGAGCTTGTCTATCTGATTCAACTCTGTATCACTGCTACAACAGGAACATAGAGGGGTTCTCAGTAAATTCTTTGGAAGCACATGAGTGGATTTTTGATACTCCATATGTGAAAACTTGTAAATTCTGAACAAAACAAAACCACACTGGTTCTTCAGAACTGAGTTTTTTTGTGGTGGGTTTAAATAGATACATGGTAAAACTTAGATATATGAATATGTGGCTGACTTAAGTTGTCTATAAGAGAGCTCGCTTCTCTATAAGAGAGCTCACTTCTATAACAGCTCTTCCTCCTTCACTCTTTGATGCTTTTCAAAGTGCTCTTTGATGCTGTATCTGTCCTGTGATTGTTCCTGTCACTCTGTGTCTGTCAGGAATTCTGGGTGGGAAGCAGGATATACATACTTCTCAGTTGTTTTCAAATTTCCCATTAACCTATTTTAGTTTTTATTTTTTTTTAAACCTGGATTTCTTTCTGTTCTGCCCACCTATATTTCACTGCCCCTTCCTCTGACCCCATGTTTTTGGGAAGAGAGCTAAGATTTAACAGTAAAAACAAAGCTAAGATTTAACAGTAAAAACAAAGCTAAGATTTAACAGTAAAAACAAAGCTAAGATTTAACAGTAAAAACAAAGGTTCTAACAACAAAAAAACACCATTTGCTGTCTCAGGGGCCTGGCACTTCCAAAGGAAATCTGTGCTTTCGAGATTATTGTTTTGGCTATGAGCTTGAAAAAAGTCTAATTTGAAACTCAAAGCTATGCTGATTTCTTTGTTCTCAGCTTTATTTTCACTCCCTTGTTTCAGTGTGAAGATAGCAGAGGAATATTATAGCGATGAAAATACTTTGTGTGTGTGGATGCACGCAAGTGTGTGAGCACTTGCACAATCTCATGTGTTCCTCATCCTCAATCATGAGTGAATCCTGGTGTAAGTGAATGAATTTGCCAAACTTCCAATCTCTCATTTTTAAATTGCCTATGGAAGGGAACCATCTGGGAATTTAAATGGTTTGGAAACAACTATTTGTACCATAGACAGAATTTGATGATAAAACTTGGGTATTGTATCCTATAGAGGTAACATAAGGTTAAAACTGTTTCAGTTTAGATCAGAAACAAAAATATCCTTTGTTTGCTAAAGAAATGAAATAACTGTATTTTAGAGAAATATACATCTTGAAGCACGTGTTTCCAGTCACCCGAGGAGAAATTTGAGTGCCTTTTGTTGTTTGATGAGAAGTTTCTATAGCTGTGTGACTCTTAATTTAGTCGTTAGAAATTTCCAGAGGAAAAAAAGGTGATTGTATGGGATCTGGTTAATATGACAGCACCAGGCAAGACAGTTGAGATAAACAGGAAAGGACCCAAGGCCTACAGAGGAAGGGAAGGGAAGGAAACCCCAAATATGTTCTGAACCTCTGGCGTTCCTGGTTCCTTTTAAATTTAATTTCCAAGGTAATTCAGATTATTGGCTGATTGTTTTTAAAGATTACCTTTTAGATCAGAGTAATACATACATACACATAAAGAGCCGAATAATTCTTCGAGGTTTATTTTTAAAAACAGAAGTTTACTGCAGCACACTGACAAAGATAGTTATTGATAATATGTATTTATTGCTAATTTAAACCTTGTTTTCCAGTTGATTCTATGTTTCTCCTTTGTTCCTTTTTTTGTGTGTGTGTGGTTTGATGATTTATTTTATACCTGTGTCTTCTTCCTTTTTTTGTGAGTCTATTGTTTGTTTTTGATTTGTGGTTACCCTATTTTTCTGAATATGTTAACCCCTTCCTATATCTGCTTGCTTTAGACTGATAGTCATATAGGCTTAACACATAAGAGCCTAGATTTTCTTACTCTCCTTCCTCACATTTTATGATTTTGATGTCCTTTTTTACATTTTCATGCTTATCCTTTTGCTGTTCCTTGTTTTTATCATCACGTTCACAAAGAGTATTTTTTCCTTTTTGCTGGCTTATTTAAGCGATTACATTCTGATTGTGATTTCCTCCATTGTATATCTTCTTACTTTCCTATTTAGAGGAGACCTTTCAGTATTTCTCTTGGGATAGATTTAATATTGCCGTATTCTTTTAGTTTCTGCTTCTCTGAGAAATTCTTTCTTTTTCTATTTTAAATGATAATCTTCCTGGGTAGAATATTATAGGTTACAAATTTTTTCCTTTTAGAATTTTGACTATATCTTGTCACTCTCTTGTGGCCTGTAGCATTTCTGTAGAGAAATCAGCTGATAGCCTTATGGGGTTTCCTTTTAATTAATTCTTTGCTTTTTTCTTGCTACTTTTAGAATCTTCTCTCTAACTTTTGCCGTTTTTACTGTAATATGTTTTGGTGTAGGTCTTTTTGGGTTTGTCTTGTTTGGACCCTTCTGTGCTTCCTGTATCTGGATGTTTTCCCATCTTTACATTCAGAAAGTTTTAAGCCATAATATCTTTTTTTTCCTTTTTCTTTTTCAGCTTCCCCCACGGCATATAGAAGTTCCTGGGTGAGGAAATGAATCCCAGCCAGAGCTGGGACCTACACCACAGGTGTAGCAATGCCAGATCCTTTAGCCACTACTGCAGTAGGAGCTCCCAGACATAATTTACTCAAATGCATTTTCAATCTCCTTGTCTTCTTTTGGAATCCCTATTATGTATAGATTGGAACACTTTATATTATCCCATAGATCTATTGTATCGCTTTCATTTTGTTTTTCATTTGTTTTTTTGTCTGTGATCCTGATTGGGTAATTTCCATTCTATCTTCCAAGTCACTTATTCATTCCTTTGCATTATTCATTCTGCTCTTCAATGTCTTTAACTCAGCTTTTCTCTGTGCAAAGGAATTTGCTAATTTTTCTTGACTCCCCCTTATAGTTTCTAGTTTTTTAAAAAGTAATCTACATTGCTGTCAATAGCCATTCTTGATTCCTTCAGTATTTTTCTTACCTCGTTTTTGAACTCAGTTTCTGTTAGACTACAGAGATCTCTTTCCTTGTTTGTTCCTTCAGGGGAAATCTCCTGTTCTTTTAACTGGGAATGGTTCCTATGCTTCTTCATTTTGCTCATATTTTTCCACTCTTTGAGTTTAGGGAAAACAGTTTTCTACTATAATCTTAAAGGGCTATTTATATGTGAGTGTTCCCCTGGGTACCTTGTGAGGGCTTACTGTTTTTTTGCCATGAAGCCTACTTTTGGTTTGGATTCTTGCCATCTTTTCCCAAAGTGTGCAGGCCATCATCCCCTTGAGAGGAAGTGTGCAGGTGTATGGCTTGAAAGAGCTTCCAGGGAGTCAAGGGGAATGGGTGGTTTCTGCAAGAAGGGCCTTGTTGCTGGGCCCTTGGCAGTGGTGGGGTCCTACGGGGAGGTAGGGGCAGTAGGTTGTGCTTGGTTGCAGGGCCTTAGGCAGTGGCAGTGACCCCCTCCCCAAGGAGGTGGGGACAGTGCCCTGGGCCCTAGGTAGTGGGGGGGGTGTGCATTCTTAAGGAGGTCGGGCAATGAGTGTTGCTTGATTACATAACCCTCCGAGTTGGTGACCCCTGTGGTGACTGGGGCAGTATGTGCAACTGGTCCCTTAGTGGTGGCAGGCTGTGCCCACCCCTGGAATCCAGATGGCTGCAATTGTTTGCACCTGCCCTCAGTAGCCCATGCAAGAGGTGCCCATGCTGCCCAAGACCTGCAGATGAGCAGAGAAAGAAGTTCCTGTGGCAGTCTGTACCCCTCCTCTCACACTCCCCAGCAATGACACCTTGCTTGTCCTGTGGGCCCAGGCCTAGTCTGTCACTCTCTTGGCTTTGACATACCAGTCCTAAGCTCCTCAGGCTGTTTTCACACAGCCAACCCTAGTTCTCTCCCTGAGATTGATCTCTGAAGCCTAAGCCTTGGCCCCTGGCTCCCACCCAAGTGTCTCCGGCTGCTGTGCACCCCATGCTGGTAAGGACCCATTGTCTGTGCAGCTCTCTCTCTCTGCTTTGCCCTGCTCAGACCTGTTTCTGTACTTTTCTCCGAGGTTCCCCCTTCATCCAGCCTGGTCTCCTTGCCACTTTGGTGACCTCCCAGTGTGCAGATTTGTTGCTGAAACTTGGCCTCTGTCCACTGGTGCTAGATAGAAATATGGAGACAGCATTTTGAGTGAAGGAGGAAAAAAAATAGCTTTATTGCTTTGCCAGGAAAGGAGACCACAGCAGGCTGATGCCCTAAAGGCTGTGCCCCCCTATGGGAGAGATTAAAAGGTGGTTTTAGAGTTTGGGAATGGAAAATAGGGCTGCAGATAAGGATCAGCGTAGATGCAACTGTCATAATTCCTCAAAGCTGGTGTTTAGTGGCCCCAGGACTGGTTCTGGTGGTTCTCCTCTTTAGTTTTCATTTGTTGGGGGTTTTAGGTCTGCAGAAGAACTCAAAGGTATTGTTATCTATAGTTCTTGAGGGGAATCCAGGACCCTGCCCTAAGGTTGCACCACTTTTTTTTTCTGTCCCCCCCCCCCCCTTTTTTTTTAGGGCTGCACTCACAGTATATGGAGGTTCCCAGGCTAGGGTTCGAATCGGAGCTGTAGTTGCTGGCCTATGCCACAGCCACAGCAACACCAGATCCGGGCCGTGTCTGCGACCTACACCACAGCTCACGGCAACGCCAGATCCTTAACCCGATGACCGAAGCCAGAGATCAAACCCGCAACCTCATGGTTCCTAGTCGGATTCGTTAACTGTTGCACCACAATGGGAACTCCAGCACCACAGTTTCTTGACTGCTCCTCCCTGGTCTCTGCATCCCCTCCCTATCCTGGTTAGCGATTGCTTGAATCTGCCCTTTAGAACTCAGGGAAGGTCATGGAGGCTGAAGAGGCCTATTTCTTAAAACAAGAAGTGGGGGACACAGAAAGTCTTGTGTCCAGGATCCCCACAGAGTCCTCCTCAGTTCAGATTCCTTTCTTCTTTCACAGGTTCCTCTCGGGAGTGCTGGTCCTGTCCTGATTCCTTTTTTCCCTCTTCTCTCTTTCTTTCTTTTTTTTCCTTTTGTTCTACCCAGTTATATGTGGACGTTTTTTTTTTTGCTCTTTTTAGAAGCCTGTGGTCTTCTGCCAGCATTTGGTAGATGTTCTTTGAGAATTGTTCTACATGTAGAGTTTTTTTTATTGTTTTCATTGTTTGCAATGTTTGTGGGATAAGGTGAGCTCCAAATCCTGCTCCTCTGTCTGCCATCTTGATCCTGGCTCTCTTTATGGTATTAATTTGCATTTCCTGATAATTAGTGATGTTGAACATCTCACATACCTGTTGGCCATTTGAATGTCGTCTGTGGATAAATGTCTGTTTAGATATTTTGCCCACTTTTTTTATTTTATTTTATTTTATTTTTTTTACACTTTAATGGATTTTATTTCAGTTATAGGTGTACATAAATCATCACAAGTCAATTTTACATTTTGTATCCCAAACCCCCAGTGCATCCCCCCACCTCCCAGATTGTCTTATTTGAAAAACCAAGATTTTGCAAAGTCTGTGATTCATTGTCTGTTCTGTAAAAAGGTTCATTGTGTCTTTTTAGTTTCCACATGTAAGCAGTAGCATTGGGTGTTGCTGTCTAATTGTCTGAATGGTTTCACTTCGCATGATAATTTCTAAGTCCATCCATGTTGCTATAAATGTTGGTAATTCATTCCTTTTAATGTCTGAGTAACATTCCATTGTGTATATGTACCATATCTTCCCTATCCACTCCTCTGTCGATGGGCATTTAGGTTGTTTCCATGACCTGGCTATTGCATAGAGTGCTGCAATGAACACTGGAGTACATATGTCTTTTCGAGTCATGGTTTCTGCTGGATAGATGCCTAGGAGTGGGACTGCTGGATCAAATAGTAATTCTATTTTGAGTTTTCTGAGGAATCTCCATACTGTTTTCCACAGTGGCTGCACCAATTTGCATTCCCACCAACAGTGTAAGAGGGATCCTTTTTCTCCACACCCTCTCCAGCACTTATTGTTTGTAGACTTTTTGATGATGGCCATTCTGTCTGGTGTAAGGTGGTACCTCATAGTGGTTTTGATTTGCATTTCTCTAATGAGGAGTGATGTTGAACATCTTGTCATGTGTTTATTTGCCATCTGCATGTGTTCTTTGGAGAACTGTCTGCCTAGATCCTCTGCCCATTTTTGGATGGGGTTGTTTGTTTCTTTGGTGTTGAGCTGTAGGAGCTGTTTTTAAATTTTGGAGATTAATCCCTTGTCAGTTGAATCATTTGCAAATATTTTCTCCCATTCTGTGGTTGTCTTTTCGTTTTGTTTAGGGTTTCCTTAGCTGTGCAGAAACTTTGAAGTTTAATTAAGTCCCATTTATTTATTTCTCTTTTTATTGTCCTTACTCTGACAGGTGGATCTGAGAAGATGTTACTATAATTTATGTCAGAGAGTTTTTGGCCTATATTTTCCTCTAAGAGTTTTATAGTATCAGGTCTTATATCCAGATCTTTAATCCATTTTGAGTTTATTTTTGTTCTTTTGCCCACTTTTAAACTGGATTTTTTTCATAATTGAGTTGTAAGAGTTCTTCATATATTTGGAATATTAGCCACTTGTATGAGTAAGATGTATGAACGGCAAATATTTTATCCCATTCAGTAGATTGCCCTTCCATTTTGTTGATTATTCCCTTTGCTGTGCAGAATAATTTTATTTTGATGTAATCTCACTTGCTTATTTTTGCTTTTATTGCTTTTGCTTTTGGTATCAGATCATTCAAATCTTGATGCTTGTAAATAATGTATTTTTCTCTCTTCTTAACTTCTAGAATATTTAGAATCTTATTTTGGTGCCCAGGATTTTGAAATGCTCTGACAGTGTCTTTTTCTATAGCTTTGTTTTCATCCACCCTTCTAGATTCCCAGTAGGCATGTTTCGTCATTCCAAATACCTATTATTCACTCCTAGGAAAGTTTCTTGAGCTATTTTCTTGACAGTCCCTCCTTTTTTATTTATTGAAATTCCTATTGTTTGAAGTTGGATCTTCTGGATTGTCTAATTTTCTTGTCTTCTTTCTGCAGTCTTCTATGATTTTGTCTATTTTTCACTCTGTGGTCTGGGAGTTTCCTCGAGCTCATTTTCTAACTCTTTAAATGAGTTTTTAGTCTCTCCTAGTCTATGTTAACTTCCAAGAACCCTTGATCTTTCTCTGTGTTACTTCTTATAACATCCTGTTTTTGCTTCATGAGTTAAAAATCTTCTCTTTTCTCTCTGATCTTATAAGATGGTATATATACAGTTTTCATATCTTAACATAGTGTTTCCTTTAAGCTGATTTTTGGTTTGTTGATTTTGGTCTCTGTTTCTCATGTTAGAAGCTTTACGCAGATGTCTAGGAATCTGACTTTCTTTCTGTGGCTGGGTTTGTGACAGTTGCCTTGATGTAAGGAGATCTGATTGGGTTAATTTGCAGGGGATGCTCAATAGCACCATTTTTACTTCATTACTATTGGGCTGCCAGTTTCCCCATAGGGGAGTTTCTCCAATTTATGCTCTTGATATTATACACCTTGCTTCCAGCTTTCTGGAAGCTGAATGGGGAAAGGGAGCTGGGGCTTGACATTCACTGTGTACACTTTCAAGTAATCCCTTGAAATATGCTCCCTTTACTTTTGCTGTTTTCTCAGTCTGGTTACTCCCTCTGGTTTTTAACTGAGGTGTGAAGTGGGAAACTCCCCAGCCCTGTGGAATTAGGGGAGGCATCTGGGACATGGATATCCATGTACTTCTTGAATAGGCTTTTACCAAGTCCTACAGTTTCAGCTCCCCTTTGCCTCCTTACTTCCGGAAGTGTCCTGTGGTAGCAATTCATGAGATATTTGTGAGTTCTGTAGTACATATCAGGTTGATTTTTGATTTTTCCTCAGTTGGGTTAAGATTCAGCTTTCTTGGGTCTACTGTCAGTTACTACTTGTCCTATGCTTTCTAGCTTCAAAATTTTTTTGTTTTTGTGTGATTGCCTGTTTTCTTTGTCCTTGTGGCATCATGATTTAAAACAATCAATTTACTGTTATTTTGTGGAGTTTTAAGAAGAGGCAGAGGCACATGCATGTGGTCAGTTTTCAACCACATTACTGAACCTTTCTGTCTCTTCACTACTTCTGCCATTTCTGTTGGCTCTTATCTCTTTCCTTTGCTTGTTATCCAGATTATAAGAGCTCTTGATCTAAAACTTCCACTTCTATTTACCGTTTGTCTCAAGCTACTTGTTTGGTAAGGAATGTCTCAGGCTTGCTAAACCTATCAGAGGTCCGTTGCTATAATATCTGTCTACTTAACCTGAAAGTCTACTCCACTGTCTGCTTGGCTTCTCAGCTGCTCTGTGGGCTCTGATCTTTGGAAGTCCTGTCTGTTAAGACACTCTCTGCTCAGTCACTCTCTTTGGCATTTTCTCCATCTTTATTCACTGGAGCCAAGCTTTCTCTTATATTACATCAGTCCTCAAGCTCATCTCCAGTAGCGTGTACTTCTGCAATCCCTTACATATATAGACTAACACTGTAAAAATGATCAAATAATCTGTCATTAGCTAGATCGAGTTGGGGAGAGTGTCTATTTCATATAAGTTTATACTTTAAAGGAAAGCATAAAATTTACCAGTTTTATGGATAAGGTCAGACCTAAATATATTCAATTTCTTAAAGGCAGTATTCTGTTACACTCTTAAGACTGTAAGTGGTCTGTAATAAAGGAGTGAAAAGAAAAACTACTCTCAGTATTATGGGCTAAATTTAAGTCAGTTGAGGCTAAAATCGCTCTTCTACCAGCCTTTAATAAACAGCATTCTATAGTCCACAGTGAATCCAGCACAGTGATATTTGGATTTTGTTGATAAACCTGTTTTAGATGTTTCTCAGTATGTGTTTGCTCTGAAATACTGTCAGCTGGAACACTTTCCAGCCAGTGTTGGATGGGAACATATGTGCCTTTGATGAAAGCTGCTTTGCAGTGAAAATCACTGGGATTCCTGTGAAGCTGTATCTTGTGAACACTGTTGTATAAGAATTGTCTTTAAAATCTTTGGCTTGAGTCTGAAGTCATAAATAGGTTTATGGAGTGCAGGCTTACAAGCTGAGCAGGAGTAAAAATGAAATGTCTCACTCTTGTTCTATGTGGAATTTTTCTGTTATCAAATAGAACTTTGCATACATAAATTTATATTAAAGGAAGTCTGACTAATAAAAATCATCCTGGTTAGTGGTAAAAAGTAAGCTTTAAAGGTACTATGATTTAAGTCTGTGTCCCTGTTATGAATCAAGTGGCCAGAATTCCTGGAATAAAGATGGAAGAAAATGGTATGTGATGAGCTCAGAAAGGTAATGGGACTCCTTCATTCAGGGCTCTGGAGATTGTGTTATTCTCTGGATGGGAACCTCTGGAGGATTCCGAGCAGACAATGGCAATGATGTGGCATTTTAACAAGGTTGCTCTGGCTACTGGGGTTAAAGAAAACTCTAGGTGACAAGGGAGGGATGAGACAGTTCAAGAAGACGCTTGCAATAATCTTTTTGAAAGGTGATGGTGACTTGGATGAAGGTAGTAGCAGTGGAGGTAGAGGGCAGTGGTTAGGCTCTAGTTATGTTTTGAAGACAGAGCCAACAGGTTGTACCAAAATCAGATGTGGTGCTTTTAAAAATTAAAATATAGTTGATTTACAATATTATACTAGTTACAGGTGTACAGCATAGTGATCCAGGATTTTTGCAGATTATACCCCATTAAAAATTATGGCAAGATAATGGCTATAATTCCCTGTGCTATATAATACATTCTTGTTGCTTATCTATTCTATACATAGTAATTTTTATAAATTACTCTTAATTCCAAACCCATGATTTGCTTTTTTCCAATTTCCCCTCTCCCCTTTGTTAACCACTAGTTTGTTTTCTATATCTGTTATTTTGTTTCTGTTTTGCATATATATTCATTTGTATTTTTCTGATTCCACATTTAATTGATATCATACAGTATTTGCCTTTCTCTCTGACTTATTTCACTAAGCATAATATTCTCCAGATCCATGTTGTTGCAACAACCCATGATGTTGCAAATAGAAGAATTTCCTTCTTTTTATGGCTGATATTCCATTGTACATGTATATCACATCTTCTTTATCCATTCATCTGCTGATGCAGTATGTTAAAGGAAGGGAGAAATTAATTAAGACTCCAAGTCATTTATTTATTTATTTTGGTTCTGTGCGTATCTAAGGATGGAAATGATTATGTGGAAAGCACAATGTTTTTGAGGGTAATGTCAAATTGGGTGTTAAATTTTGATAAGTCATGTTAAGTTTGAGTTGCTTGTTTGACATATAAATGCATACATCTAACAGGCCTTCTGAAGGAGAATTCTGGATTTCAGGGGGGAGTTTTGGCTGGAAACATACATTTGAGAATTGTTGGTATACAGCTGACATTTAAAGTCTGGGCTAGACTGGTGGACCTCTCCACAAGATTGAATGTGGATGGACAAGAGTTCTAAGAATTAAGCCCTGGGGCATTCTATTGTGTAGAGGTCAGTAAAACAAGGTGAAACCTGCAAAGAGCTTGAGAAAGAGTGCTTTGGAGGGAGGAAGAAATCTAGAAATAAGGTGTCTTGGGGGCAAGGAGAGTGAGTGAGCAGCTGTGGTAAGTGCCACTCAAAGGTCAAGCAGGGAAGAGACCTGACAACTGATCACTGAATTTTTCAGTCTACAGGTCACTGGTACTCTTGATGGAATCTTCGTCTTCCTTAAACATGGATGGTGAGGACCCAGTTTTATCTTTGGCAGGTTCTCCACAGTGACTTGGGATGAAATATGACAGGGCCAGAACACATGAACTCTTTGAGAGCTATTGATGTTTTGATTCTTTTTAAATCCATTTGTCTTCTGTCAGGTTTATGTCTTCTCTTGGCAGTGCTCTTGTAATCTATATCCTATTCTGAATATCACTCTGCTTGAAGTAGAGGACAGGACAAGCAGGGGTCAAGGACTTGTATGTCATTTGTGTCATCCGTCAACATTGACCTACAACCCAAGAAACAGGTGCTATGGACTGAACTGTTTCTCCCCAAAGTACATATGTTGAATCCCTACCTGCCATGTGACAGTATCAGAGATAAGGCCTTTAAGGAGGTAATTAAAGTTAAATGAAGTCATAGTGTGAAGCCCTGATCTGATAGAACCAGTGTCTTTATAAGATGAAAGGACAGCAGTGTTCCCCCTGCACCATGTGATGACACAGCAAGAAGACAACCTGCTGGAAGCCAGGAAGATAGCTCTCACTAGAGCCGCTATGCTGGAGCCTCACCACCAGCTTCCAGAACTATGAGAAACCACCCAGTCTATGGTATATTGTTGTGGCAGTCCAGACAGACCAAGATAGCAGGCTCTGCCTTCTTTCTATTGGTTCTTCTCAGGACATTTTTTCATATTTTATTTTATCTTTAAAATTAAAAAAAAAAATTTTTGTCTTTTTAGGGCCACACCTGTGGCATATGGAGGTTCTCAGGCCAGGGGTCAAATCAGAGCTGCAGCTGCTGGCTTACACCACAGCTACAGCAATGCCAGATCCAATCCACATCTGCGACCTACAGCACAGCTCTCCGTAATCCTGGATCCTTAACCCACTGAGCGAGGTCAGGGATCGAACCCACATCCTCGTGGATACTAGTTGGGTTCATTAACTACGGAGGCATGACAGGAACTCTGAGCACTTTTTTCAAATGTTAATTCTTTGGGGCTTTAGATTTCCTAAAAATCTAGTTAACTTTCTACATAGCAATAGCTCCCCATTTAGGCCTTGAAATACTGGCAGCTTCTTTAACTGCATCCAACACAGTATTTGTGTTGAAGAGCATCTAAAAAGTTCACAAATTTATGAGAGCAACTATGAAGATGTACTCTTCGCTTATCAGGCTCCTTTACATTAAATTACTTTAATTTTCTAGAATTGAAGTTTGAGTTGCTGATACAAGACTACCTTTCTTGCTTTCCTTGTATCCTTTTCTTTCTTCTCACCCCCTTATTTTCCTTCTGTACTAATCACTTGCAGTATTTCTTGCCTGAAACATTTTGAAATGTTTACTGTATGATATTCTAGAATTTATGAAACGCTCATTCAGTATTGATCAATATGTAGCCTTTGTAATTTTTAAAGCCCGTGCAAGCCCATAGTGGCAAGAAGAAGAGCTTATCTATTCCACTGTTTTATGCGTCAACAAAAAAAAGACAGTACCTGTGAGGTCTTTCCTTTGATTATTCCAGATTTTATTTTTCTTAATATGTGTTTCTTTCTTCTTTAGTATTGTGTCACACATCCCTAAAACATTAAATTATTGTTTGTATCCTTAATTTGAAATCTAACTTCAGATTCCAGACATCTGTCTGCAAGGGTTGGTTATAGGCTGGGTTGTGACTGTGTGATCCAGACTGTGAACCACCCTGTAATATAGGCACAAAAGACAATGGCTACTCGTTGGCATTTTAATAATTTAAAGGCACCAACTGTATGTGCCAGGGGCAGTGGGAGGGGTTGGTTAATAATTTAATTTCTATCTTCTACCTGAGAGATGCAGAATGATTGTGTAGTTTCTTTATTATCTATATCTGTACCTATATCTCTATGTAACATGATGTATCTTACTGTATGTAAATATGTGTTTTAGGATGATACAGATCTGCTGTTGAAGGATATTCATTGTGGTACTCAAGGAGAAAAACAGTCTACTTGTGGAGAATTGTCAATGAGAAAGTGAACACATTTAGATGAACAGTTAAATATGCAAACTATAGTTAACACAAAAGAAAGTCCATATGGTTTAATCTCGTACATTAGTTTGTTTTAAAACCTGTTGTGGTTTATTTTTGATTTAAAATGAATATGCACCTTAATTAGTTTTAAAGTGGGATAGGGAAGCATATGCTTTTTAAATTAAACACAGGGTAATTTATGTGATATTCTCTCCCTTATTCTTAGTGTTAGGTTTAAATTTCAGTTCAAAAAAAAGATGTAGTCCACAGAGACCCAGACCAGCCCATCCTTACTGGGTTAAGAATGTGTTTTTTTCCCCCCTTCTTATCATACTTTGCTTAACAAAAAATAAAGACTTTCTAGGTCTTAATTCATCTAGTAATCAAACTCTTATTTGACAAATTTCATATTTATATATATCTACTATGTAATACAAATTTATGTGTGACCCAGTGTCTTGATATATCTTTATCTTTTTATGTCTCTTTCTCTGTCTGTCTATTTATCTACCTATCTATCATCTATCTTTCATGTATCTGAGATAGGTACAGATGCATAAATATATATCTGGTCCTAAGAATACAAAATGAAGTAAAATCCTTTTCCTTCTCTCCAAACCTTAGGGATATGAAAGGAAAACTCCTTTAGAGGTTGCATCTGGAAGAATTAAAGCGTAGCTACCTGAATACACTCATATAAGGTGAAAGCTAAAGCCTCAGCTATAGATAAAATCAGACAGTCCTGTGTATGTCATAGAATTGGTATGAGGTAGCTGAAAGAACACATAATGAGCATGTTTTACTTTAAACTTGATTTTAAGCACAAAATAATTATTGTTCATATTCTCAGAATACTCAACATCCAGCCTCTATTGTCTGTCCCTGTCACAATGAGGCATATCAAGATGTATTTTATTCATCCTATCTTGGCCCAGAAGGCTGACAAGTGAAAGAACCTGTTCTTGCCTATCTTGAGATCAGGTCCTGACTAGTCTAGTGGACCTGAGAGAAGTGGGTCCTGATTGACTGGGGCCTTGGGGACAGCCTGTGAGAGGGGGCAGGCCTCTGTTGGTGTGTTTCTCTGCTGTTATGCTTTCCCCAGCATGCTTGTCTACTCTCCTTGTGTCCAGGCTATGTGGCTCTAGAGAGACATTTATGGTCACAAAAAATCGTACGGTTTTGTGGGGATTTCCTGAGATGTTGAAGATGCAAAGCTTGATCAGACCAGTCTGGTGTTGTCTCCAAACCTTTCTCCACCACATTTAATTTTTAGGTATGAGCCAAAGTATTTCCTTTCATTGCCAGTGGTCTATCAGACACAACATAAGAGTTAGGGTGTTGAGATTCTATCCACAAAGTCATGAAAACACAAATCACATTTTCCTGTGTTTAACGAACAAGATTAATTTATCTCCCATTTATTCAGAGGAGTGATAGGATTTTTTAAGGTCCTATTTTTGCTTTGCTTTGGATTAATGAGTAGTTTTTGTTTTTTGTAACAAGAAAATGAAAACAGAGTCCTGTGTCCTTGCAACCGTATTTAATTATGGAACATATTGAGCCACATTTGGACATTTTTTGTTTCTGAACCAACGTCAGCCTCTCCGGTCTGCCACAGAATGTGTTTTGCAGCTCTCTACAACAAAGGATAAAAATAAAATAAATGTTTGGGAAAGCACTTGAGATAGCTAAAGATAGAGAGCCACACAAAAGCATACAGGCATTGATAGAATGACAAATTAATTGCGCTGCTTTTAAGTGATAACACCGAACAATTAATGCACTTAATTTCTTTATTGAAACAAAAAGCTCTTTTGCAGTTTGCATTATTTCTTTTGCATAATGAGAATATTCATAAATTTATAAATGGGGAGTTCCCATCGTGGCTCAATAGTTAACGAATCAGACTAGGAACCACGAGGTTGCGGGTTTGATCCCTGGCTTTGCTCAGTGGGTTAAGGATCCTGCGTTGCTGTGGCTGCGGCGTAGGCCAGTGGCTACAGCTCCGATTAGACCCCTAGCCTGGGAACCTCCATATGCTGTAGGTGCGGCCCTAAAATGACAAAAGACAAAAGGCAACAACAACAACAAAAATTATAAATGAATGCATGACCTCTGATTTAGGGAGTTTTGTTAATGTATCTTTGTTTTTTAAAAATTTCAGACTATTTTTCTTTTTTACTGTGTATGTTTAGAACTGAGTTCCTAATGAGACAAATTATTATAAATTGTTAGAGGAGGGAAGGAAAGTGAAATTCTTTTTCAAGAAACTAACAGCTTTGAATAATTTATTGGTATTTCAGACTTCATGTTTAATGACTTATTTTCAAGACTATAATTTTTATAATATTTATTTCTTGGGAATATAACCTAAATAAGTATACTGTGAAGAATTTTTTTTTTAACAGCACAACACTAAGTCCAGTGGTTTTTAGGTTGCAGTGAATGGTTGAAGATTTCTGAGGGATTTCCCTGGAGCTGTAGGAGGGGGAGAGGAGGAGGAGTAGACGGGGCACCACACTGTATGCCCTGGGAGGGTTTTTACACCTCATTGTGTATCTGTACATTGGAATCAATGAACAAGTTGATCCCTCACCCCTCTATCCCTGCTTTAACTTGAGAGGCTCAGTTCTTCCCACTTTCTTTATTGCACTCAGAGTAAATTTTCCAGAGGTAGTGTGAAATATTCTCTGTGGGGTCCTGCCCGGCTGCTGGCACTCACATGTGTCAGTATCCTTCCTCTTCCTGTTATCTGCCTTTTCTTCCCATGTTCCTCTCCACCGTTCTTCCTAGACCTCAGCACCCCTGTGCCATTTGCCTCAGTGGGAGTCAGTGTCCTAAAGTTCTGGTCAAGCATCAGTCTCCATTTCCCCATTGAACCGGTACAGTGGTCAGAAACACTGCCAACCCATTATGGAGATGGGCAAGCTCCTTGAAAACTGTCATGCACTGTGTAAATGCAAAGTATTAGGAATAGTTTTATATAGGAGTTTATTGATTTGTCAAAGTAATTGATGTCATGTTGCCAAGATTGGACAGTCTAAGATACTCTGACCTTGGCTGTCTGGTGTGCCTTCCTAAGCCTTCATTGATCTCTCTTTCTACCCTTGGTTTGGAGGTGTTATATTTAAATGTAATCACATTCAATAGACTCTATGACCCTTGGTATTCTGAGACAGAGAAAATGATTCATTCTCTCACAGTGTCCTTAGGTGATGCATGATGAGCAGGTAGATGATAACATTAAATATTTAATATACTTCCTTGATGGGAGGGATAATTCTGCACAGTATTTCATTTTACAGTGAAGAGCTGACCTTTTTTTTTTTTTTTGAGGATGTCAGGTATGAATCTAAGTGCTTTACATCCTTTGACTCATTTCATCCTCATAATAAATAACCTTCTGGGTTAAGTGATATTATTACCCATACTTCACAGAGGAGGAAAAATTGAACACAGACAGTAACTTGCTGAAACCTGCCCAGATAGTAAGTCATGGGATTTGGTTAGGCAGTCTTCCTCCAGTCTAGGATGTAAGAGGCTCTCAATGTAATAATCTTAGCAACACTGTAATTTCCTCTTATGTTTTTCTTTTTATCCCTGTGGATCCCAGAGTGTTTTTCTCACCTTATAAACCATACAGAAAAAACAAAAAACAAAAACAAAAACCCTAGAGCACTTACATTATTATTAAAATATCATCTCTAGGCAAGGAGATATAATACTTGTTTTCTTATTACATGAAAATAGCTTCATTTTTTCTGATTAAAAAAACACATACTTTTGAAGAAAATTGAAACAATCCAGGAAATACAATGAGAGAACTTAATCAGCCGAAATCCTACTACCTAGAGGTATTTGGGTGAATAGGCTTTCTGAAATTTCTCCATGCACATATACCTATAGCTTTTTTTAAAATAAGACTCTTCCATACGTATTGTTTTGTAACCTATTCTTACACTCATAATTTATTGGGGGTATCTTTTCTGTGGCAGTAACTGTAAATATATATCATGTTTTAGAATGGCTATGTTGTACTGCTTTATATGGCTCTAACATACTTTATTTAAGCAGTCCCATATTGAACATTTAAATGACTTCTAATATTTACATTATAAACAATATCACGATAACATGGTTTCCACAAATCTTTTGGTTTGTGGACAGTTGCCTCTTTGGGAGCAAATTCCTGGAGGTGGGATTGTTTGCACAAAGAGCATTCGTATTTTTTGGGGGTGTGTGTATGGTGCTTAACCTGAAAGGTTGTAACAGCTTAACCCTCTACCAATATATTTTGAACGTGCCCATTTCTTTTATTTCTTGCCAGTGTTGACTTTGTCAGTTTTAAAATATCTTTGCCTGTTTGATAGTTGAAAAAAATTGTTTTTATTTTTTGATATTTCAATGATTAGTGGGGTTGAATGTATTTGTTATGCTTTTTGACTCTCTCTACATATTTATATATATACATATATATATGTATTGCAAATTATGCATCTATTAATGCCATCCATTGTTTTTTTTAGTGTGTGGTTTCTTTTTTATTTATTTCTATTATTTTTTTACATTTTAAGGATATAAGTCTTTTGTTTATCCTATGTGTTGCAAATAATTTTTTTTACCGGTTAGGAGTAGATACTTCTTTGGCTTTGTTTAGCAGTTTATTTATGATTTGTCTATTTTTTTGTCATAAACAGTTAACATTTTCATGTGATCAGATTTTTTAAATGTATTCTTTCTTAAGGATTTTGAGGCATTTTAATAAAACCTCTTTAACCCAACATTGTAGAAATGGCTTCCTCTTAATAGAACACAGAACCAGGCAATGTAACTGTCACTTACTGTCAGTCACTTTTAAGTTTACTAAGCTTTCAAAAACACTTACACATTTAATTCAGTTTATAATTTAGCATTTTTTTGAACATGTCTCATATGAGGGAAATCAGATGAAGAAGATAAATAACTTAGCCCAAATCATACATCTAATAAAGATTAGAATGTAAGTTAGTCTGATGCAGAAGCCACACTCAGCCATGGCATTTCACCTTGTTTTCTTACATAGTTGGCAAAGCAGTGGAACAGAAAGGTTAAATGGCCTGCCTCATGCTGAAAAGTATTCCCCTCTTTTGATAGAAAGATTAGGAACTGAATCCTTGACTGTTAATATAGTGCTTCTTGTAGTAATCGGATTCCAGTTGAGTCTTTTGAAAGGAATTTCATTGGAAAAGCAATTAGATGTTAAAAGAAAAGAGTCATAGGAATTTTAAGATTAAGAATAGTGTGGGGTATGCTTTGGATTTTAAGAATTAAGAGGATGACATCGAAGCAGTTAAATGAATTTGTGAAAATGGGTCATTGAGAGAGTATCACATCAGAATGCTTGATCCATTTTCAGGCAGGCATATTGAGCAAATTCTTTTCTCATCTCATTTCTAGTAGAGCAAGTATTAAGCAGGATTTTACAAGTACAATTAGAAAGGATTTTATGCCTAGTATTATACTGGATTTTGATGGAGATAAATTTCTCATTCACAGAACAGTTTCAGTCTTCAGATCAGAATTTAGTCTTAAAAAAGTATATAGATTGCAGTTGATCATTAACTATCAGCACTTGTATGAATGCACTGGTATTTTCAAGAATTTGTATTTGAGAATGTAAAAAGTAGAAAAAAATTTTGCCCTCTTTGCCCTGTAGGGATAAACTTGAGTAGGGAGTAGTAAGGAAATGATTTCTGATCTTGGAATGAGATGAACAGAGCTCAGTGTCATCAAAAATATTAGCACATTCAATGTAGAACAAAAGAAGCTCTATGGCAACGTAAAGCTATGTAACAGGAATAAGACAAATTTCATTCTGTCGATGGCAAAACAAAGTGTAACCTCTTGTGGCAGTTTAATATTTTTTAATCTTTAAATTAGGCTCAGGTTTTTATGCAAATCCGTATTCCTCTTTTATTGGTGTTAGTCCTCAAACCCTAATTTCTCAAATTTCTATAAAAAATTACCATGTTACCTCCCATATGCATTGCTTCTAGGTCTTTCAGGATTCCTCTCGGTGATTAAATGGATAATTTCGTCTGTGTACAATGTGGGCTCCGTAATTTTTAATGTGGTCTGGACCTCTCCCTTTACAGCTGAATTGCCAGTGATTTGAGGGGTTGAGAGCCCTGAAGATGTGAAGATTGCTTTCTGAGGCTGAGCTTTCACTTCCACCTGTGCCGGCCCGAAAGCATCTTTACGTGACCCTTTGTTGGGTTGTGCTTCTCTCCTCTCTAATCAAACCTTTCAGTTTCAGAGCTCTTCTGTGTTCTCACATCCCATCAATTGTGTTTTCTGGCCCAGAGGTTTTCAGAACAGAATCCAGAGTTTATATGGCACTGGGGAAAATTTTTATTCTCATCAGAAAAGCAGAAAAGTCACCTCAGTGATGTGACAAACTTAATTGTTTTAGTGCTCTAATAAAACTTCAGTGAACCAGGGGCTTTCCCCTGAAGTTAATTACTTCTCACATCAGGGTTGTTCTTTCCAATAAAATAAAGCAGTGACCTTAAGAAGAAGCCAAGTTTTTGACATGTTATAAAAAATCACATTAAGTAATTTGGATGTTCAAGAAATGTATTGACCTTCTTTTTAGCTGTGTCTTCCTTTTGGTTGTGTTCCCCTGATCAAGCTGTTATTCCAGGCATGGTTGTGGCTAAGAACATGAGCATCAGCCACATTTGAATTCAAACCCTGGCTTTGCCAGAGACTCCGTGTGTGACTGTGGGCAATTTGTTTATTTATAAGCCTCAGTTTGTCCAGTTTCCTCATTTGTCCAGTGGACATTATAATGCCTTTCTCTTACTGAGGTTGCAATTTAAGAGCAAATGAGATAATGTACACTGCATGCTTCCATAGCACCAGACATCAAATAAGTGTTCAGTAAAAAAAGACTTTAATACTATTATTAGGTACTGATGGTTACCAAATGCTTGGTACTTTCATAAAGAGCTAACCTTTATAAATGACTTTCAGAATAACATTTTCCACATTTATATATACTTTTACTTCAGCATCGGTTGAGGATCTGCTATGTGTCCAACAGTGGGATACAGGTAGAATATATGGCTCTTAGGAGCTTAGGAACTCAGAAAATAATCCCACCTTAACTTTTATTGCCTTCATTTGTTTAAATATCATGGGTAAATTTTCATGGGATTTGTAACCCTTAAAAAATGTACTGGGAAAGAATGGAAGCCTCCTCCCCCTAAGAATTCCATTTCTTACTTTGGTGTTTCTTTATTAGATTTCTTTTACAAATGACAGTAGTTCTAGAACTTTATAAGCCTTAAATATTTTACTAAATGTGGTACATACCAGAACATATAGACCCCACTTTCAAGAACTAGGGAGAGAATGAGTTAGAAAAATATTCAAGTTTATATAGTGAGTTGATAGTATTAAGTCAAAGCAGAAAAATACAAAAGCACAATTAGTTTTATCCAAATAATTGGTGAGAACCTCACAAGAATTTTGGCCAGTTACAAAGTCACAGAGTCAATTAGATAAAAAGATTGTTACTCTTCATATATTGTTTAATTGGAACAGGAAAATCACTGCTTGAGACCTGGGGTATATTGATATGACCACATAAACATTTATTGACTGTTTGTTTTGTGCCAGACATTGGCTCAGCTCTGAAAATACAAAAGTGAGTAAAACAAAGAACCTGTTCTCAAGGAATGCAAAAGCCAAAATCTAATGGGAATGTTCCTGGTAATTTATGCTTGAGAATTCACTTCCTATTTTTTCTCACTGCTCAAATGGCAAGATATGCACATTTGAAATGTGAACGTGCTCATGAGTATTTTATCAAAGTGTCCACTTTTGTGGCATCTCATACGGCAATATTGCATAGAGGTAATTGCCAGATTGTGAGGGGCCTGTAAATAAACTCTTCTGTGTTAAGAAGTTGTGTATAATATAGTGACTGGATGTTTAACATCAATGTACAGTTGCTCCTAATTCCTTAAAACGTAAGAGAAGGGAACATAAAAAAGGTAAAAAAAAAAACTAACTTTGTGAAAATTTCTACTACTTTTTTTGTGGAATCATATTTCATACTCAAGCTGAAGAATGACCAAATAAAGGTTAGGTAAAAGCATGCCATTGATTTCTAGATTGTCAAACTCTAAAACTGTTACATTATTAACTTCAAGTCATTTTCTCGACTGATACTCACAGGCTGGAATAAACATGTCATCCTTCTAAAGAGGGTTAAGGGAGCTGGGAGTGTGTATGCTGTTTCTATTATGACAGCTTCTTTTTCTACTTGACTTTATTAAAGATGGTGGGGCTGGAAAATGGACTGTAAATTTTTTCTTCTTTTGTTCCTATTCTTTGCTTACTTTCTGAAACTCAGAACTGCTGATAATGGATAATGGTTTTGACCTGTTCCTCCTCCTCCTTTCCTCTCCTATGTTTACTGAGCACTTAATGAACACCAGACACTGTACTCGTGGGGAAAATGATGAGGCATGCATGGAACTGATGTCAAAATAGTATATGTATTAATGTAGGTAACCTAATACTGTGCGGAAGTAACCCTGAACTTCCTGCTTATGTTGCCTAGGATCACTTCTTAATCTTCATAAGATTTGTTTCTTAAATGGAAGGTAACATCTATCTTATGGGTCATTGTGAGGGTCAGAGACATATGGTTATTTGTTCACTCAACAAATGTTTATTGAACACCTACTGTGTGTGAGATAACTGTTGTTGGCTCTTGAAATGCAAGAGTGGGAAAAACAAAAGACTTCTACTCTCATGGAGCTTACATTCTAAAGGGGGAGAGAGGCAATAAATAATAGACCTAGTAAATAAGTCATTGATCATGTATTAGCAGATGGTAACAACTAGCAGATATTAAAAGGATAACTAGGGCAGGACCTGGGTGTTTGGGAGTGTCAGGGAGGGAGTCCGGTGTGTTCATTGAAAAGATGATATTCCAGGAAAGACTTGAAAGTGGTGAGAATTACTTTATGCATATGTTGTGGAAGTGTCTTCCAGACAGAAGGAATAGTTGGTGGATAGCTGTTTGGTGGGATTGTGGCTGCTATGTTAATATCTGAGGAATAATGAAGGGGAAGCCAGTGTGACTATAGCAGTGGAGGGAGATGAGGAAGAAATAAACACATGTAATATGTGCCACCCAATGTCTGATAAATAACAGGTGCTATTCAGTTATTTTACTACAGCAGTAGGCCAGATGGTCTGAGGTAGGCATCACACTGTTTCTTGGAGTCAGTGGTATTTGGGATGTAACTAAGTGATAGTTAAGATGTAGACAGGGCTGCAAATTAGTCTAAATTTCATTATTTAGTCCTTGCACCAAAAAGAGGCTAGGACTTTATCCCAAACTGTTTTGCCATCATAGAAATATGATCTAACCAATATCTGGTTTTCATTGCCAAAGACTGGGCACTGTAAGATTTCCCTCCCTCTGATATTTTCACATCCTTTACATATCTGCAAAGAAACATGTACATGTCATATGTGTACATGTACATGTAACGTGTTATGTAAGGGAGAGTACATGTGAATGTGAGAAGAGGAAAATGAGCTAGTTTCCTTTCTTGCAATGGAAAAATCTTAGGAAAAGGACAGTTCTGGTTACTTATAAAGGTACATTGTAACCACCCCTCTTAATAAAGTTTTCTATAAAATTATGATTTTTAATGATCTCTTTTCAACTGTTCTGCTGTGAGAGGCCAGTTTTACTTAATTTATTCAGTAGGTTCTGGCTACTCATAGATTGGAGGTCTATGCTGCTACAGATCTCTACCACATTCTTCACCTCTGTCCCCTCATTGTATCTCTTCCAATTTAAAGAGGTAGTTTGAGGTGTCCAGAAAATATAAACATGAATGAGACTATCCCACAGCACAGTAAGCCAACATAAATGATGACTCACCATGAGTAACTCAATTGAGATGGTGATTAACGACTTCTATTTTTGTAGAAGGAATATGGTTTACATCTGAGAGCTCTTTATACATCATTAGCAAATTTAATTTTTATAATAACTCCTGATATATTTTCCTAATTTAAGAAAACAAATTAGTGTTCATCTACTCCTAAAAACCTATCCATTTTCACTCTGCTTATATCTGTTTCCAGACTTTCTGTGAATGTGTTTTGTTTTTTGGTTGGTACTCTCAGACTTGAGGATGAAATAAGAATTGATTCTTGATTTTTATACATAGGGTGAGGGGTTTTAGTTGGGGAGATTTGAGGCTGAAATTGTTGCTTCTCTCTCCAGGACTCCATGAGCATTTTACAGGAAGAAAGCTAAGAGCAATATATATATTTTTAAACCTCAGGGATGTATTACTGCTCTATGGTTACTTGAAAGATGAATAAAATTCTTTGACAATCTATGTTATCTTAGGTGATGATTATTAATCATTAAGAAACCAAAGCTTTTTACAGTATGCATTAAAAACCATTTGCCCTGGATTTTATAGTATTCATGCTCTTTAACTTCTCCTGAGTACTATAATTTTCTAGGTGGTTATATAAACTGAATTTGCAGAGTCTCTATTAATTAGGCAAACCATTGCTCTGCTACCTACAATTCTGAATCAGTTGCCCACTACCACTTTCCAAATACAGAAGTTTCAAATTTATTTTAACATGTGGTCTGTTCTTGATTTATTTCACTATTGATTATTCATGATTTATTTTACATCCTAAGCCAAGAAGATGAATTTGATTTATCCCGTGGTTTCATTTGTCTTGACAAATCAGTCTCTCTCCCCCTACTCCTTACGTTTTTACTCCTTAAGAAGAAATTCTTTACTAAGTACTGATTTAGAAGTCATTTTAAGATAGTTGTTATTAGAAAATATAAATATATTCATTAGATAATTCTGCACAGTTTAAGGGAAGAAAAACTTACCATTCTTTGCTCTCTGTAGTGATTTACGTTCCTAGAGGGGTTTAGACTGAAGTAGATCTATGTACCAATCCATAAAACTCGAAGGGAAGAATACCTTGCTACATATAAATTCCTTCAATGTTAACAAAACAAAACAAAAAACAATTGAAACTTTCTGTTCCCGCTTATTTTCACACTCAAAATAACCTTTTATTTAACTATTTGGTATTTATGCATGGAAGTTTGCTTTTAGAGATAATTATTAAAATAAATCAAGATATAACAGAAACTAAAAGGTAGTAGTGCAATGTATGAGAATGGAAGACTAGGTTCTCATTTAATTCAGCAAACACTCTAAAGGCTAAATGGAAAGAAGAAGATTTGTTGCCACCATTAAATTTTCAGTTTATTATTGTAAAATTTTAAAATAATAATACTACATCTACTAAGTGTTTATTATGTTAGGGGTTGTTTCAATAGATTTTATTGCTCTTTTACCTGTACCATTTCATTTAATTCTCACAACCCTAAGAGGTAAGCAGGCTTAGGTAAAAATAATATTTATTCATATAAAATTTTTTTTCAGTATATTTTTCTCACTGGCTTCATTGATATACATTTGAAAAATAACATTGAGTTTAAGGTGTAAAATGAATCGAGTTGAAGTATGTATATATTATGAAATAAGCAGAAGAGTATGTAAAGGACTTTATATTTCTTGAATTTAAAAAAAGCAACTAGCTAAAAGCCTTTATCCAATAACCTGAAATGCTAGTTTTCTCTTATACAAAATTTTCATGCATAATAAACCCACTTCTATATCTTCTGTTTATTGATCAAGATGTTAATTTCTTTTTTTCACCTTAAATTTTTTTATTATAGTTGATTTACAGTGTTCTGTCAATTTCTGCCACACAGCAAAGTGACCTAGTTACACATGTATATGCATTCTTTTTCTCACATTGTCCTCCATCATGTTTCATCACAAGTGACTGATACAGTTCCCTGTGCTACACAGCAGAGTCACATTGCCTATCCATTACAAATGCAATGATTTGCATCTACCAACCCCAAAGTCCCAGTCCATCCCACTCCTTTCCTCTCACCCTTGGCAACCACAAGTCTATTCTCCATGTCTATGAGTTTGTTTCTTTTCTGTAGATAGGTTCATTTGTGCCATATATTGGATTCCAGATATAAGTGATAGCAGGTGGTAATTGTCTTCCTCTGTCTGATTTACTTCAGTTAGTATGAGAATCACTAGTTCCATCCATGCTGCTGCAAATGGCATTATTTTGTTCTTTGTATGGCTGAGTAGCATTCCATTGTGTATACATACCATGTCTTCTTAATCCATTCATCTGTTGCAGACAGAAATGGTGGTCTTTTCCGTATCTTGGCTGTTGCGTGTAGTGCTGTGATGAACATAGGGGTGCATGCGTCTTTTTCAATGAAAGTTTTGTCTGGATATATGCCAAGGAGTGGGATTGATGGATCATATGGTAGTTCTATATTTAGTTTTCTGAGGAACCTCCGTATTGTTTTCCATATTGATATTTTTCTATTTTTGTCTCTACTTAATTGATTTCTTCTCTGATCTTTATGATTTCCTTCCTCCTGCTGGCTTTTGGTTTTGTTTGTTCTTCTTTTTCTAATTCTTTTAGATGTAGCTTAAGTCGTTGATTTGAGGTTTTTCTTCTTTTCTGAGGAAGGCCAGTATCACTATGCACTTCCCTGAAGGAACTACTTTTGCAGAATCCCCTAGATTTTGAATGGTTGTGTTTTCTTTATCATTTGTCTCAAGGTATTTTTTAATTTACCTTTTGATTTCCTCGTTGACCCGTTGGTTTTTTAATAGCGTGTTGTTTAGTCTCCATGTAGTCAGTTTTTTTCTCATTCCTTTTCCTGTGGTTGATTTTTAGTTTCATGCCACTGTCGTCAGAGCAGATATAATTTCTATACTCTTTACTTTGTTGAGATTAGTTTTGTGCCCTAGTATGTGGTCAATCCTTGAGAATGTTCCATGTGCACTTGAAAAGAACATATATTCTGATTTTTTTGGATGTAATGTCCTGAAAATATCAATTATGTCTAATTTTTCTATTATGTCTTTAAGAACTCTGTTATTATATTGATTTTCTGTCTAGAGGATCTGTCCATTGATGGAAGTGGGGTGTTAAAGTCTCCTACTATTGGAGTTCCCGTTGTGTCTCAGTGGTTAACGAATCCGACTAAGAACCATGAGGTTGCGGGTTCGATCCCTGGCCTTGCTCAGTGGGTTAAGGATCCGGCGTTGCCGTGAGCTGTGGTGTAGGTTGCAGACGTGGCTCCGATCCTGTGTTGCTGTGGCTGTGGCGAAGGCCAGCGACTACAGCTCCTGTTAGATCCGTAGCCTGGGAACCTCCATATGCCGCGGGTGCGGCCCTAGATAAGGCAAAAAGACCAAAAAAAAAAAAAAGAAGTCTTCTACTATTGTTCTATTCCCATCAATTCATTCTTATATGTCTGTTAGTATTTGTTGTATGTATTCGTGTGCTCCTATGTTAGGGGCATATATACTGACAGTTATAATATCCTCTTCTTGAATGGATCCTTTTATCATTAATAGTGTCCTTTTTCTTCCTTTATGTCCTTCATATTAAAATCTATTTTGTCTGATATGAGTATTGTAACTCCTGCTTTCCTATCTCGTCCATTGGCATGAAATATCTTTTTCCATCCCTTCACTTTCAATTTATATGTGTCCTTTGCCCTGAGGTGTCTCTTGTAGACGCATATTGTAGGGTCATGTTTTTTTAATCCAGTCTACCACTCTTTGTGTTTTAATTAGAGCTTTCAGTCCATCGACATTTAAGGTAATTATTGACAAATATGTATTTATTGCCATTTTAAACCTTGTTTTCCAGTTTATTCTGTATTTCTCCTTTGTTGCTTTCTTTCCTTTTTTTTGGCCGGATGATTTCATTTTATGCTTGTGTCCTTTTCTTTTTAGTTTTTGTGCATGTATTGTCTGGTTTTGATTTGTGGCTTCCCTGTTTTTTAAGTATGTAGTCTTGGAGGGCTATTTATATATGAGTGCCCCTGGGTATTTTGTGACGGTTTACTATTTTTTCTTCTGTGTGTGGTTGTCATGAGGGTTTTATTTGGTTTGGATGCTTGCCTCCCCTTTCCTCAGTGTGTGCAGGCTCTTATCCTCACCCTGGTATATGGCCTGTGTCTGCTGCCAGGGATATGGAGGCAATAGGCAGGTCTAGTAGCCAGGGCCTGTTTGCTGGGCCCTTGAGAATATCAGGGACCCATGGGGAAGTGGTGTAGGCTGCTCCTGGTTGTAGTGTCCTGGGAAATGGCAGTGACCCTCAGGCAGGTGTAGGCAGGGCCCAAAGAATTTGACAGTGGCAACTGCAGGGTGTGTGTGTTCCCAGGGGAGTGATAGCAACAATGGGTGGCACTTGGTTGCGGTGCCCTTCTTTGTGGCATCCCCTGAGGTATCTGGGGCTTCAGGTGGTCACTGTTCACAGACGGCTGGCAGTGGTGTGCCATGATCATCTGGAGTCTGAGATGGTGGCAGTGGTTTATCCTTACTGCCCATAGCTCATGCAAGAGGTGCTCTACTGCCCTTAGCCCTTGTAAGAGATTCCTGGCCACCTGTAGCCCTGCTGCTGAGAGCCTTCCCATATACAGTGAAAGATATTCCTATGGTGGTCCACCCCTCCTTCTTCCACCCTCTCCAGCAGTGGCACCTTGCTTCTCTTAAGGTTCCGGACCTCCTTCCAGGTTCCCTCGGCTGTGGAATTCCACTCCCAGCCCATGGTGCACTGCTCCCTAGCCCCTCGGGCCATCTCCACACAGCCAGCCTTAGTCCCCTCCCTGGAACTGACCTCCAGAGCCTGAGTCTCAGTGCCCAGCTCCCATCCGAGCATCTCATGGCCCCATGCATCCAGAGCCATAGTACTGTTGGTTTGTTCAGCTCTCTCTCTGCTTTGCCCTCCTCAGTCCGGCTGCTGCATTTTTTCTGGAGGCTTTGAGGTCCCTCCATCTTGGCTGATCTCCTCATCAGTTAGGTGGCTTCCCATGGTGTGGGTTCTTTTCCTCTTTTATAGTTCCCTCTTAGGAGTGCTGGTCCTGTCCTTATTCCTTTTCCCCCCACTCCTCCCTCTCTCTCTCTCTCTCTCTCTCTCCCCCTGTTTTTTCCTTTTTTTTCTACCCACTTATGTGGAGGGTTTTTTGCCCTTTTTGGTGGTTTAAGGTCTTCTGCCTGTGTCAGTAGATGTTCTGCGAGAATAGTTCTACATGTAGATGTTTTATTTTTGTGTGTTTGAGGGAGAAGGTGAGCACCACATCTTAATCCTCTGCCTTTTTGATCCCTTCTCAAGTTGTCAATTTCTGAACTGATGTCATGTTTTATTAATTCATATAACTTTGTAGTATGTTCTGATATCTACTAGGGTATAATTCCAAGCTTTGGCTATTCCTGAGAATTAATTCTTCTATATGAATTTCAGAATTATCTTGTGGCATTCCATAAAAATGTTCTGTTGGACTCTTTATTAAGATTATATAGAATTTATAGGTTAAATTGGGACCATTAACATATTTATAGCATCAACACTTCCCTTTCGTGCACATGGTATATCTCGATTTATTCAGATCCTCTTATATGTCCTTCACTCAGTGTTTTTAGCACATATTATTTTTAGGGCACTGTTATAGGTGTTCTGGTTATAATTGGATTAAAGTTCCCCTATTCTTATGGAGCTTAGATTCTAGTGGAAGACAAGAGATAAAATAAACAAATAAGATTTAAATACACAATATATTTCATTGTGATAAGCACGTAGAAGAAAAATAGGGTATAAGGAGAGAGAACACTGGAAAAGTGTGTGTGCGTGCATGTGTGCATGTTCTTGCACCCTGTGTGGTTCTGGAAATGTTTACTGATAAAACAACAGACTTGAGTCAGGAGAGGAAGTGATCCATGCATATATCTTGAGAAAGAGCTGCTTTTCAGAGGCAACATCAGAAGCAAATCTGTGAGGCAGGAGGCCTGATGCATTGAAAAAATGGTCCAGAGCCCAGAGTAGTTAGAATACAGAGTATCCTATGTAGTTGTAACCATAAAGATCTTGAATATTTCTTGTTAGGTTTATTCCCAAGTATTTTATAGTCTTGCTCTGAATAGCTTTTTATGTTCTTTCTAAAATTACCTTCCTAACTGGTTATTGCTTATGTATAGGAGAATTAGTGGTTCTTTTGTGTTGACTTTATATCTTGTCACATTACTGAACTTAGTCCTGGTGTTTTAACAGTTGATTCCATTTAGTTTTCTGTTAAGTGACAGTCCTGCCTAATGACCCTCTTCCATCCTAACCTGCATGTTTTATTTATTTTTTCCTTGTCTTATTACATTTTTAGGATGTTCAGTAAAAATATGCAGCAGTAGCTATGAAAGTGAACATCTTTTTTTCCTTCTCTAATTTTAATGAAATGCTTCTAATTTCAAAGTAAAACATGATGTTTACCGTGTCTTTCTTTAATGAAGCCAGGGAGTTTTTCTCCTATTTATAATTTGCTAAGACACTTTTTTAAAGTAAAAAACTTTTCGTCATCTATTACAAAGCTTATACAGGTATATGTGTATATGTATGGATGTGTGTATGAACATAATTTAATGAATTGCATACTTGTGTAGAACTATTTTTCAGTTCTTGGGCATACATTAATTTAAAAATATTATGTGTCTACAGGTACAGGTAATGTTCTAGGCATATGAGTTGTGTCACTGAACAAAATACCCACAAATTCCTGAATTCATGGAGCTTACATTCCTATGATGGAAGGTAGAAAATAAACAATAAATATAATAAATGAGGTTATATTTTTAGTAGGAAAGGAGAAGTATAGTGTAAAACACACAGCAAAGCATTCCCGTTGTGACTCAGTGGATTAAGAACATGCATGAGGATTTGCATTTGATCCCTGGCCTTGCTCAGTGGGTTAAGGATCCAGTTCTGCCATGAGCTGTGATGTAGGTCACAGATGTCCCTCAGATCTGACATTACTGTGGCTGTGGCATAGGCTGGCAGCTGCAGCTCTGATTCGACTCCTCGCCTGGGAACTTCCATATGCCACAAGTGCAGCCCTAAAAAAAAGCAACAAACAAACAAACACCCCAAACAAAACAGAGGCAGCAGAACAGGCAAGGGGAATCAGGTGTGGGAATGTTTGTACTGACTGAAATGGGCTGACATTGTGGGTTCTGAGCATAGTGGCAGGACCTGCCTTGTGGCCCTGCAGGCCCACTCTGGACTAATAGACTATGTAGGGAGATGAGCAGGAGAGGAAGTAGAAGACATGTTAAGAGCTCATTATAATTATAAAGGAGGGAGATGATGGAGACAGACCTGACAAATGATAGTGGAGGTGATGAAGATCTGCTTCTATTTTGAAGCAGAGCTACTGGGTTTGGGGGATTTTCAGTTGTGTTTAGTGTTAAGAGGGAGAGAGAGGTTAAGGTTTTTGGCCTGAGTAACCTGATTATGACTTTTCGTCAGGTAAACAGCTAGAATTAATTTGTTAATAGTTTATTTAGGATTTTGGCAATGGTAATCAAACGAAAGTTATGCTAGGATTGTCTGTTCTTCCATAAGGTTGGTCTGTTTGTATTGGTCCTTTAAAATACATAGGATAGCTTTTTGTATGTCTAGGAGGTTTGTATAAAATGAATTTTCTTTTACCTAAAGTTTTGGTTAAGCATGCTCAAAAAGTCATTTGGACCTCTGCCTTTTTTGGGATAGTGGAGGAATGTGTTAGGGGTCTTTGAGACCACTCCTGAGTTGGTGAATTGCTAAAAGGACCCGCGACATTTAGTATTTAGTTGTTCTAGTGGTTAAGATTTATTCCAGAAAAAGGGCAAAACGCATGGTCAACAAAGAGCAAAGGCACATGGCATGTGGCAAATTCTGGAAGAATCCAGGTACAAGCTTCCAGGGGAATCACAAAGGCTACACTTATTCCACCAGCAATGAGATGAACACATGTGAAGTGTGGTCTACGGAGAAGCTGATTAGAGACTCACTGCCCAGAGATTTTCTTGGTGGCTGGTTACCTATGTACCTTCTGTAGAGCGTGCACCAAAAAGCAGGTGTTTACCATAAACCATATTATTTATACAAACAGTGTAGGCACAGTGAGCCATTCATTTAGAGAAACTTTTTGTTAGTATAGGGTACTGTTTGCCAATCAAATTCCCAGACAGCAGGCAAGGGCCAACCTTGCAAACTGATCTTTCTAGGCATAGCAGCCACTTGCTTGTGATGATAACTCTTTTTTATCCAGATGAATTGGTGTTAAAGTGATAGGAGATCAGTCATTTTGATTACCATTTCAATTTCTTCTGTGTTGATTTTTCAGTTTAGATTTTTAACTTCTTCATGGAATAATTTGGGGATTTTTCCCCAGAAAACTTGTCATTTTAACTTGATTGCGGTTATTGATAATATCGTCATATAACTTTGGTATTATTTTCCAGGTTTTAGTTCCTTCTTTATTTCTCATCTTTCTTTGTGCCTTGTCTCACTTTTTTTTTTTTTAGATAATACTTGCCAAAGTTTGCCCTTTTCAATTTTTAATAATTCAGGTTAATTGTAGATTAACATGAAGTTATAAGAAATAATACAAAGAGATGCCATATGCCCTTTATCCAGTTTCCCCAATGGCAATATTTTGTAAAACTGTAGCACAATATCACTGCCAGTGTACTGACATTGATACGATCTGTTACTCAAGTTTCTCTAGTTTTACTTGAATGTATTTGTTCTACACAATTTTATCAAAATACTGTGGTTGAGACACTAAGCAGAATCCCTGCTAAAATCATCTGTTGCCCTTTTGTAAACATACCCATATCCCTCTTACACAGACACCCTACCCTACCCTGAACCCCTGGCAATCACTAATCTCTTTTCCATTTCTAAGAATTTTCATTTAGAAATTGTTATGTTTTTCATTCAGCATAATTCCCTGAAGATTAATCCAAATTGTGTGTATTGGTAATTTGCTCTTTTTTTATTGCTGAATGGTATTCCATGGTATATATAAACATACATCTGGCTATTAGGAATATAGCTGTTGTGAGCATTTATTGACAAGTTTTGTGTGAATATACATTTTAATTTCTCTGGGATAAATGCTCAACAGTGCAATTGTTGGGTCTTATGGTAACTGTGTGTTTAGTGTCCTAAGAAACTCTGTGTTTAGGGTCATAAGAAACTGCCAAACTATTTTCTGTGCAGGTGGTACCATTTTAAATTCCCAATAAGTGAGTGATGCAATTTCTTCTCACCAGCATTTGATGCTATTGCTAGTTTTCATTTTACCTCTTCTGATAGGTGTGTAGCAATATGGCAGTCTTAAGTTTTGTGTTTTTCATTTTGGTGGCTAATGACTTTGGATATCTTTTAATGTGCTTATTTGCCACCTGTCTAATTATTCTAAAAGAAATCATTTAATTTAGTTGATAACTTTATTCTCAATTTCATTAATCTTTTACTTTTTCATTTTCTTTGACTTTATTTTATCTTTAATTGAAAACTTCTTTTAGCTTGTATTATTTGTATTTTTATTTTCTGCTAAGCATATCTAATACCGAAAACTTCCTTTGAGAAATGTTTTGGATGCACACAAACTTTTGATATGCTCTCATTATTGTTAAATATCCTGTTTCCAATTAGTATTTAAATGTATGTCTTAATACATATGTAATTTAAAATTATCTCCAAGTTTAAAATTTTGTTTTGCTTTTCTTTTTGCTTTGCTTTTTGATATTTTCTAGTTATAATTTTATTTCATCCTGCCTAGAGATAGCAGCTCTCATAAAATAAGTTCTTTTGGAGTATGATTTTTTTTCTACCACACGGTCAGTTTTTGAAACTGGAGCACATGTTTGAAAATGGAGCATATCCAGGAGTTCCCATTGTGGCTCAGTGATTAACGAATCCAACTAGGAACCATGAGGTTGCGGTTTTGATCCCTGGTCTTGTTCAGTGGGTTAAGGATCCAGCGTTGCTGTGAGCTGTGGTATAGTTTGCAGACGCGGCTCAGATCCCGCATTGCTGTGGCTATGGTGTAGACCTGTGGCTATAGCTCTGATTAGACCCCTAGCCTCTATATGCTGTGAGTGCGGCCCTAGAAAAGGCAAAAAGACAAAAAAAAAAAAAAAGAAAATGGAGCACATCCTCTGTTGTGTATGTACATACAACCCTTGCATCAACCATATATATATGTATTAACTTATTAATAAACTGTTCTATATCTTGCTTAAATATTTTGATTTGTTATCTAGAGAGGTATATTGAAATTTCAACATGTTTGTGGATTTGTCATTTTCTCCTTGTGTTTCTATTACATTTTTCTTAAGAATTATGTTTTGTTGCTTTATCAAGCTTTTCTTTGTTGATTTTTCTTTTATCAGTGTATTCTTTTTGGTTCTTATTCTTGCCTTTCATATTGCTGCTTCCCCTCGCCACCTCCCTCTCCTTCCTGCAGTCTTCTTCTTAACCACTGAAAAGCTTATTCTTTTTATTAAATATTTGGGCATGTCTTTTCTCTCCTCTAATTTCTACATTTGTGTGAATTTTTACTTAGGTATATTTCCTTTTCACAGCATGGTGAAAACTTGTAGTTTAAAAATTATGTCTATATCATTATATTTAATTGAGCTTTACCAGGTAGAAATTATTTTGTATTTATCATGTCTTTTTACTCTTTCCCCATTCTCTTTCCTGCCTCTTGCTCAATTACCTATCTTGTTGTACTTTGTTATTATAGTTGTTTTTTTCAATTTATATCTCCTTTAATTATTTGAAGGTATCTTTAGTTGGTGTTCTGAATTTTTAATGTACATTCTGGGCCTCTTTTTTAAAAATACATTTATTGAAGTATTCTGACCTGTAATAATATATACTATCTGGTTTATATATATATTTTGAACACATATATTTGATTAATATAAAAAATGTTTATTTATTTATTTATTTATTTATTTTGCCTCACCTGTGGCATGTGGAAGTTCTTAGGTCAGGGATCAAACCACAACACAGTAGTGACCTGAGCCACAGCAGTAGTGATGCTGGATCCTTAATCCACTAAGCAACCAGGGAATTCCAGAACATGTATATTTATGAATAACACATAATCAATTCTGAGTCCTGTAAAGTATATTTTTATATTTAACATACAACTTAAAACACATATATGTGTATTTAACTGTGCTCAGAATTGATCATTTGTTACCCCATATTGTCCAAGAAAAGAACTCCACCATTCTTTTAGTTTTCTCCTCTTTTCTTCAATCCCTTCTCAAATGTCATGTTGACATCACCTAGAATTTGTGTCACACTGTTGTCATTTTATTGCTATTATTAGCAATCACTCCTTATTTACAGCTGTTGAATTTCCAGCCAGTTTCTCTGGATGTTGCAGGTTTGTTTTCCTCCTTTGATTAGATACCTTCTCCCATCTTGCCAGGATTCTAAGTAGTTTCCGTGAATCTGAGGTTTGCTGAGGGTTCCTTATCTAATTTTCAACAAGCTATTTGGTACTTTCTAGGAATTTGGGATATGAGGGAGAGACCATAGTGTGTTTTAAGGCTGCCATCTTGACCAACAACTCCGGAGGCACTTTTTGTGTGAACAGGATGTAGGTGTGTGAACAGGAGGCAGGCGGGTGTTTGGAAGTCAGATTTGTCTGTCGTGTGTCAACTCATCTCTACTCCCCTGACTGCTAGCAGAGTGGTAAACCTCATAATCTTCAGTTTCCATACCTGTAAAATGGACATCATTGCAGCCTTGTGAAGATGAAATGAGTTGAGAAATGACAAATAGGCTTGTATACCTACATATTTGACATTTAATAAATCTTTATTTCTCTTTTAGGTCAAATAAAATGAAATTGATACTTTTATAAAACTAAGTTGTAACCACATAGAATTTATTATTCTCAAGAGTTTGTTTAGTTTATATACATACCTGTGTTTGAAAATCATTTAAAGAATGTCTTTGGTGATATACTGAATAAGGATACCCTTAGGATGTCTGGAAATATATCCCCGATACCTGAAGACAGCCTTGTGAAAGATGGCCCTCATCTTGCCTCATGCCCTCATGTGGGTCCAGCAGCAGGAGGGCATTGACTATTAGTTGATCATTCAGTTATTTGTGATGCTATTAAGGAGGGCAGGGGTGCAGAGAAAATTTCAGATGTTGCTTAACTGAAGACCTAATTGTTTGCCACCCCAGCAGGCAACTTGATCTTGAGACCTGCTTCCTGCTTTATAGAAAACATATGAATGACTAGGGAATGACAAAAAGCTTAGTATTGAGATTTTGCTGGCTTTTAATTTCTAATACTTGTTACTCAAACTCCTTGTCTAGGTATCAGTTCTCAGCTTCCCCATTCTGCAGGAGTTCCTGGATTGTAGCTACTTTGTTTCCTGTTCCAGACATTGATCTCCTTGGATTCCAGGCCCCTTGTTATATACTAACCTTGGCAGTTGCCCTTTACTTGAAGATTTGGGTGAAATTGTCAATGAGACCATCATATGGGAGAGGGTACATGATAAACTAGGAAACAGTCAGTGTGGCACTGTGAAGACAAATCACAGCAGACTTACTTCATTTTCTTCTCTGATAGAATGACAGGCCTCATAAACAAGGTGGAGTAATGGACAAGATCTATGGTGCTTCCCCATAATTACTCCTGCAACACTCCATGCTTGACAGGCCATATTTTATATTTCCATATAGTTGAGAAACAGGATCCTTGTCACGAGGCCCGATTAATCTGCCCAGTTTCCATGATGTTCTGCAGCCAAGCCCATATGCTGAGTAAATTGTACTAACAAAAATTAGGGCAACAGAGTTCAATAAAAAATTAAAATCAATCTATCCATCTAGAAAAGATCACCAGAGGCTTCCATCATATGGGAAATTATAGTCAGAATAACTATAGGAAGGGGTTGAAATTTTAAGATTGAAATACATTGGGGCTTGAAGATGCAAACTGTATCTAACAACAAATCTAGGAAGAATTGAGAAGGGGTTATACATTTTTCAGTGAGGACTAGAATTTTTGTTTTTTAGTCATGACAGGTAAGGTGTTTGGGAATGCTTTGAAGTGAGTTAGATTCAGATCCCCTCTTCAATCCACTAAACCATCTTTTCCTGTACTCTCATGGGGAAAGTAAAATAAGGAATGTCAGCAGAAAATGAGACAAGAAAAAAAAGTTTTGTTATTAAAGAAAAAACCTCTCTAATTTATCCTACTTGTGGTGAGTGAGCAACATGATTTTTACATGTGAAGGTAGTCTGTTCATTTAGCCTTTATGAATTTAAAAATTTCGGTTAGAAGGCAAAGGGGTAAAGCCCAGAAGCCCAGTTGTGTTCTGTTTACTGCTCAGCAGAGAGATGAATGAGTTTTATATTTTCAGTACCTAACCATTTTTTTTTTTAAAGAGAAGATGGATTATTCTCATTCTTAGTGGAAACTGAATGGTGTTGACCCAACTGAAATATAGATTTGTGTAAAAGAGAGGAAAGTGGTTTTGTTACACTGAGCTTCTATAGTTCCCCTATTTCTTAGCTCAGTCACGGTTTCAGAAATCTCTGACCTCTGGACTAGGTCAGCTCAGCCATTGACAAATTCACTGCACCAAGTATATGTATCTGTGTGACACACATCTGCATACAAAGGTCATATTCATGACCTTTAATTTAATCTTCCCCACTAGATAGACTTAAGTTCCTCTGATTATAGGGAATGTGCAAGTTTTGGCTATTTTCTAACTGAAGCCTAGCATGTGACACCTGTTAGACTTTCCAAAAATGAATGAACTAATGAATGCAGTATAGATATTAAGTACTTAATAATGCAGAAAAAACCTTGAACTGTGAGAATGAATAAAAATGTGGTCATTTTTATTTATTTAATTTCATGGCAAATGCCATGAAAAGGCTTTTCTAATAGGTGTGTTACCTTTTGAGTAAGCCTACTTTTGGAACATATGGAAGAGGCAGAGTGGTGGGTAGGAGGCAACGCTGTCACATTCTGGATGAAAGGCAGAAGGATGTGAAGTGGGCCTTGTTTCAGCATCAGTCTCAACCCAATTTTAGAAAGTGTTATTGAACATGTTTCTCTTTCATTGTGCAGTTGAAAGCTTTTGAACACACAGTGGGGGCCCTTCTGAAATAGCAAATGTGATCCAAGCCATGGGAGAATCCTGGAAGGTTGGCTGCAGTAACGTTTTTCACTCCCCTCCACTGACAATTGGTTCACTGAGCAGAAAGTTGATTCATTTACTGGAAAGCAGAAAAGGTAACAATGATTTTCACAGCAGTTGAATATATTTAGCAGAGTAGTTTTTTAACTTTTGGCAACTACATGATTTTATGTTTCCTCTTTGTTTGGAAAGTCCAGGTATCATATCTTATATCTGTCATTTTGTCTTCTCCTAAGGTAAAGGAGAAGGGAGGAAAAGAGATCTTAGCAAGGAAAGGAAAAATAAGATGGAAAGAATCCAAACTTTCAGTGGGTTCCCATTGTGGTGCAGCAGAAACGAATCCCATTAGGAACCATGAGGTTGGAGGTTCGATCCCTGGCCTCGCTCAGTGGGTTAAGGATCTGGCATTGCCATGAGCTGTGGTGTAGGCTGCAGACATAGCTTGGACCTAGCGTTGCTGTGGCTGTGGCTGTGGCATGGGCTGGCAGCTATAGCTCCAATTAGACCCCTAGCCTGGGAACCTCCATATGCCGCGGGTGCATCGCTGAAAAGCATAAATAAAAAAAAAAAGGGAAAAAAGAATCGAAACATTCATTTTGTGTTCATTGTGAGAAATCAAGTCCAGGATGATAGTGGCTTTCAGGGCAGATGTGTATGATTCTCATTTCCTCCAGCCTTTTTTCTGCGACTCATTATTTTCCAAATTCATTAATAATTTTGTTCTTATTAATACCAAATAGTATTGAGTTATATTGCAAATGTTACCAAGTGTTTTCCCTTTCATTTGAAGCTAAAACAACAAAGCTTAATCGTAATCCAAAGGATCTGATGAATGGTGAGGTTTCGAGATTTGGAAATAGGGATAACAAGGAAATTGGAGTTATTTATTTGGACTTCATTAGAAGTAGGTATTTTTTTCTTAGTCTGGGATGGGTACAATTTCATCTGAACTGAGGTGATTGGCTTGGTGACATTTCAATGACTCTTTAAGCTCTTTGATTCTGTGAACAATGCTAAAGATATAAAGTGATACTAGGAGTGCATCTAGGTTAGTTGGCGGGGGGAGGTTAAAACTTGAATTTTACAAATGAATGTCCTTTACAGTGCAGCCTAAATTCCATTTTCTTTTAAACATCATTTTATCTAAAAACCAAAACTTGAACCTGAGAAGTTATAATTGTTTCTAGTGGTAGGGTTTGTGGAAATCAGACATCATCAAATTTCCATGTAAGACCTCCGTTTGGATTGTGGTGGTGAGAAAAGGAATTGAGAAATACATCCCAGACTGAAACTCAGTCCTTTTCGTCAGTCTGGGCTAAAGCTGATATCTGGCAGCCACTTAAGCCTCAGCTTAGGATGCTTATTCTGATTGTAATGATTAAGGTCATTAAGATGATATACCTGTGAAAATATGAGAAGTGATAAACATGTCTAAAAGAAAACTATTTTTCTGCCTTTCAGGAGGGCTTAATTTCTATGGAGTATATATGTGTATATACATGCCTGTGTGTGTAAGGTGACCCAACATAGCTTCTCCAGATCAGAGAAGGTGTTCTTTATGACGAAACCATTGAGGATGATGGGGGAACAGGGTTGGGAGTGTGTGTGTGTGTGTGTGTGTGTGTGTGTGTGTGTGTGTGATTTTGCTGTGATGAGAGGATCTGTGTGGTTGAATTGGAGAAATCAAACTTAACATACCCACTGGTATAATTAACCAGGCTGCTTCTATGTGGGCTTCCTCTGCTTTTACTTCTGTAATAACAGCATAAAAGTGAGTTAATCTGCCTGAATTCAGTGTGGTGAAGACTCTTCACTTGTATAAAATAACAGATTCATGCCAGTGAAGGAAAAACAGGCATAGTGATTGAGAAAATATTCTGGTAATTTCTTTCTTGATATCTAAAGGTATTGCTTAGACTAAAATTATTTTTATGCCAATGCAACAATGATGTTTTGACTTAATTGCGTTATTAAGGAAGATGATGTACATTTCCAAGGGGTTCCATTTGTAACAAATTCCTCAAGGTGTAGCTTAGAGAATATTTATACCACTATTTCTGACATGGTGGAAAACCCTACTCTCTTACTTATATGTATATGTTACAACTCCTTAAGAAACTGATGTAAGAATGATATTTTTCATTTAAGAAAGGACTATGATCACCTCAATACTTTCTGAAAAGTAAACAAATATGATTTACAATATAATGAATTTTTTAATATATTGGCATCTGATCAGCTTTTTAGTATTAAACTATTATACAAGCATTAGTAATCATACATTCTATATATAACTTTGATAGCTCTAAGAATGGGGCCAATCATCCATCTATCTAACCATTCATTATTTTTCTAGTTATTTCCTTGCACTATATTAATGGTGTAGTCTAGTTTCTTCTTTGACACTGTGAAACAATCTTTTTATTTATTTGTCTCTGAAACCCTGGCACATTTCCTGTAACTTCTAAATTATTTTTTTCTGAGCTCACAGTGACTCAGCATTCTTCATGGGCTGATAGTGTTTGAACTGAAGTAGACCATACATGTTGTCTGACCAAACTTTTCAATGAAACTGAAGTCTAGAGATACAAAGTAATAAGATTAGTGAGACTCAGATTCCTTTTATATTCATTTTAACTGTTTACCTTTCCAGCCCATCTTTCCCTTAATCTCAGAAGAGCATTCCCTCCTCATTTCTAAAGGGACAGACTCTTGATTTGGGCCCCCCTCCTTTCCTCTCTGGGAGGATTTTCATAATAAACACACGACATGGACTCATCTTGAGATTTTTAATGAATGGAAACTAGGAATGGACTGAGATTTGGATAGCAGTGTGGATGCATGTGTGCATGAGTATGTGTGTGTGTGTGCATGTGCGTGTAGGTATGTGGTGGTGGTTTGAGGATTCCATCATTTGACAGGAACAAGGGGTGGAATGAGGAAGAAAAAAGGAGGTTTATTTTTTCATTTTGGAAACATTAACTGAAGGAGTAGAATTCTGTTCTTATCTGCAACTATTTATTAGGCCCTAATGATTGGCCTGACACTTTTTAATTTTCATAATTTATGAAAAATTACATCATCATAAATGTATTTAAAACAGTCTTATGAAATAGATATTATTATCCACATTTTTTAGATGAGAAAATTGTAGCAAAGAAAAATTAAGTGATTTGTCTAAAGTCTTACCACTACCTGGTGGCAGAGCTAGGATTTAAGCCAGATTTCCCAATTACAGAGTTGAGCTCTTAAGAAATAGACTACACTGTTTCTATCAGACCCAACTTATTCTGGTTTTAGAGAGGCAATTAAGTCATAGTTTCCAAGAGTGGGGAGATAAATATGCAAGTAAAAAAGCAGGTACGAAACCTTATACTCATTGATTAGCAAGATTCAGTTATGTAAAATGAATAAGTTCTAAAGATCTTCTGTACTACAGTGTGCATACAGATGACAATATTGGGTTGTACACTTAAAAATCTGTTGAGGATAGATCTCATATTAAATGTTCTTACCACAATACAATTAAAGATGTCTATGGATTATAAAATAAACACCTTTTATGTATATTTTAAAAATGTATTATACATTTGGATGAGGACAGGAATTATAAGTATTTTTATTAGTTAAAATAATTTAGGTTGTGTGACCCATCATACATCTAAAGATCATTTATTAAATATATACACGGTATCAAAGAAGTAAAATGTACTTCCACAAAAGTTCAAGAAAAAGAAAACTTCTGCCAGTGTTTTAGGGATGTCATTATGGCCCTTTACCATCCAACACCCTTCCCTCTGCCTTAGAGACCACTGTCCTGGCTTTGTCTTCATAGCGAGGATTGTGTCCCCAAACACAATCCTCCTAAACACAATGTTTAGTTTTGCCTGTTTTTGCATTTAGCATAAATGCCTGTGCTGGATATTGTTCTAAGATAATATTTAATGTACTTTACAGAGGGTACTCTTGTTATCCTCATTTTACAGATATGGCAGCTGAAGCACAAAGGGTTAAGTTAACCGAGCCAAGGTCACACATTCAGCAAGTGGCAGACCCACGAGTTCCAGCACAGGAAGTCTGTGCACTCTGCTGCACTCTGCTGCCCCTCCAGTACTTGTTGCCTCTTAGTACAGGAGGTGTAGGATTAATAAAGTAAGGCAAATGTCCCAGTCTGGTGCTGTGTATTTCAGACTATTGGGATCTTTTTTTGTAATTTTTTCTTCCATTTATGTTTTAGATGAGCGAGTAAATTTATACATACACAAACTTGTGATATTTCAATTTTACATTGAAACTGTAGGTCAGTTGGTAGAGAATTGATATTTCATAATATTGAGAATAGTCTGTCTTTCCATGTGTCTATAATTTTCTCCATAAAATTGTCTATAATGTATTAATTCAAGAAATAATTATTAAATGGCCATTATGTGTCATACAATATCCATACACTATCCACGTACTGGAACTTTGTATGTTAAAAATAAGTAAATTGGGGAGTTCCTGTCGTGGCTCAGTGATTAACGAATCCAACTAGTAACCATGAGATTGCGGGTTTGATCCCTGGCCTCGCTCAGTGGGTTAAGGATCCGGCGTTGCCATGAGCTGTGGTGTAGGTTGCAGATGTGGTTCGGAACCTCCATATACTGCAGGTGTGGCCCTAGATAAGGCAAAAAGACAAAAAAAAAGAGAGAAAAAAAATAAGTAAATTGGGAGTTTCCATTGTGGCGCAGTGTAAAAAATCTGACTAGGAACCATGAGGTTGGAGGTTTGATCTCTGGTGTCGCTCAGTGGGTTAAGGATCTGGTATTGCCGTGAGCTGTAGTGTAGGTCGCAGATGTGGTCCGGATCCCTTGTTCCTGTGCTGTGGTGTAGGCCAGCAGCTGTAGCTCCGATTGGACCCCTAGCCCCGGAACCTCCATATGCCACAGGTGTGGCCCTAAAAAAAGACAAGACAAATTTAATCATTTCTAAAAGTTTGTCTGAGATTCTTTTGTGTATGTTGTGAAATATGAGATGATTTTTTTAATCCTAACATTTTAATTCATTTTCCTGTCTTATTGGAACCATCTAGAATCTCCAGTTCAGTGATGAATAGAAAGTGATAAAAGCGAATATTCTTATTTTGTTCTTGATTTCAAAAGAACACATTTCTGTGTAATGTTTGCTCTAGAGTTTTTTAACATACCCTTTGTAATGTTAAAGAGGTATCCTTTTATACTAGCCTGCTGATAATTTTGTAACACATAGTCAAATATTATCAAACCCTTTTCTACATTTATTGACAAAATATTTTTTTCTCTGTCAGTCTGTTAACAGTGAATTTGAGCAATACAGTTTATATGGATACAGTTTAAGATACAGTTTATGATGATGATGCCATCTTGTGTTGTTGGAGTGGACTTGGTCCTTAGGCAAAATTTTCTTTTTTTTTAATTAATGAATTTTGTTACATTTATAGTTGTACAACAATCATCACAACCCAATTTTATAGCATTTCCATCCCAAACCCTGAGCACATCCCTCATCCCCCAGCCTATCTCATTTGGAAACCATAAGTTTTTCAAAGTCTGTGGGTCAGTATCTGTTCTGCAAAGAAGTTCATTATGTCCTTTTTTTTTTTTTTTTTTAGATTCTACATGTAAGCGATAGCGTTTGTTGTTGTCTGACTGAGCTCACTTAGCATGATAATTTCTAGGTCCATCCATGTTGCTGCAAATGCCGTTATATATTTCCTTTTAATGGCTGAGTAATATCCCATTGTATATATGTACCACACCTTCTTTATCCTTAAATGTCCACCTTAACTCCTGTTGGTGGACATTTAGGTTGTTTCCGTGTCTTGGCTATTGCATATAGTGCTGCAAGGAACATTGGAGTATATACTTTTTGAGTCATGGTTTTCTCTGGATAGATGTCCAGGAGTGGGATTGCTAGATCAAATGGTCATTCTATTTTTAGTTTTCTGAGGAATCTCCATACTGTTTTCCACAGTGGTTGCACCAATTTACATTCTTACCAACAGTGTAATAGGGTTCCTTTTTTTCCACACCCTTTCCAGCACTTACTGTTTGTAGACTTTTTGGTAATGGCCATTCTGGCCAGTGTAAGATGGTACCTCACAGTGGTTTTCATTTGTATATCTCTGATAATTAGTGATGTTGAACATCTTTTCATGTGTTTTTTGGCCATCTATATGTCTTTTTTGAGAATTGTCTGTTTAGATCTTCTGTCCACTTTTTGATAGGGTCGTTTGTATTTTTGGTATTGAGCTGCAGAAGGTGTTTATAAATTTTGGAGATTAATCCCTTGTCGGTCGCTTCATTTGCAAAGATTTTCTCCCATTCTCTTTGTTGTATTTTCATTTGTTTAGGGTTACCATGGCTGTGCAGAAACTTTTAATTAAGTCCCATTTGTGTATTTTTCTTTCTATTGTCATTACTCTAACAGGTGGATCTGAGAAGATGTTGCTGTTGTTTATGTCGGAGAGTGTTTTGCCTATGTTTTCCTCTAAGAGTTTTATAGTATATGGTCTTATACCTAGGTATTTAATCCGTTTTGAGGTGTGTGTGTGTGTGTGTGTGTGTGTGTGTGTGTGTTTATGGTGTAAGGAAGTGTTCTAATTTCATTCTTTTACATGTGGTTGTCTAGTTTTCCCAACACCACTTATTGAAGGGGGTTGTCTTTTCTCTATTGTATATTCTTGCCTCATTTGTCAGAGAATAGTTGACTGTAGGTTCATTGGTTTAGTTCTGGGCTTTGTATCCTGTTCCACTGATCTGTATTTCTGTCTTTGTGCCAGTACCATATGGTTTTGACGACTGTAACTTTGTAGTATAGTCTGAAGTCAGGGAGCCTGATTCCTCCAGATCCATTTTTCTTTTTCAGGATGTCTTTGGCTATTCTGGGTCTTTTGTGCTTCCAAACAAACTTTATTTTTATTTTTTATTTTTCTTTTTTTTCTTAATGGATTTTATTTCAATTATAGGTGTACCAAACAAACTTTAAAATATTTTGTTCTAGTTCTGTGAAGAATGTCCTTGGTAATTTGATAGGGATTGCACTGAATCTATAGATTGCTTTGGGTTATAGTTATTTTGATAATATTGACTCTTCCAATCCAAAAGCAGGTATGTCTTTCCATCTGTGTCATCTTTGATTTCTTTCATCAGTGTCTTATAGTTTTCAGAGTACAGGTCTCTTGTCTCTTTAGGTAGGTTTATTCCTAAAAATTGTATTCTTTTTGATGTGATAGTAAATGGGATTGCTTCCCTAATTTCTTTCTGATCTTTCATTGTTAGTAGATAGAAATGCAGTTGATTTCTGTGTATTAATTTTGTATACTGTGACTTTGCCAAATTCATTGATGAGCTGTAATAGTTTTCTGGTAGAGTCTTTAGGATTCTCTAGGTATAGTATCATGTCATCTGCAAAGAGTGATAGTTTGACTTCTTTCTTTCCAATTTGGATTCCTTTATTTCTTTTTCTTTTCTGATTGCTGTGGCTAAGACTTCCAAAACTTTGTTAAATAGTTGCAACAGCAGACTCAGCGTGAAATCTTTCAGCTTTTTACTGTTGAGAATGATGTCACTTTTGGGTTTGTCATATATGGCCTCTATTATTTTGAGGTAAGTTCCCCCTATGCCCACTTTCTGAAGCGTTTTTTTTAAATCAAAACTGGGTGTTGGATTTTGTCAAAGGCATTTTCTGCATCTGTTGAGAAGATCGTATTGTTTTGATTCTTCAGTTTGTTAATGTGGTGTATCATCCTGATTGATTTACATCCCTGGGATAAATCCCACTTGATCATGATGTACAATGCTTTTAATGTGTTGTTGGATTTGGTTTGTTAGTATTTTGTTGTTGACTTTTGCATCTATGTTCATCAGTCAAATTGGCCTATAATTTTCCTTTTTTGTGATATTTTTGTCTGGTTTTGGTATTGGGGTGATGGTGGCCTCATCAAATGAATTTGGGAGTGTTCCTTCCTCTGCAATTTTGTGGAATAGTTTCAGAAGGCTAGGTGTTAGCAGTTCTCTAAATGTTTCATAGAATTCACCTGTGAAGCCATCTGGTCCCTTTTGTTTGTTGAAAGATTTTTATCACAGTTTCAATTTCAGTACTTGTGATTGGTCGATTCATCTTTTTTATATCATCTTGGTTTAGTCTTGGAAGATTGTACTTTTCTAAGAATGTGTCCATTTCTTCTAGGTTTACCATTTTATTGGCGTACAGTTGCATATAGTAGTCTCTTATGATATCTTGTTTTTCTGTGATGTCTGTTGTTACTTCTCCTTTTTCATTTCTAATTTTATAGATTTGACTCCTCTTTCTCTCTTTTTCCTTGATAAATCTGGCTAAGGGTTTATCAATTTTGTGATCTTTTCAAAGAACCAGCTTTTAGTTTCATTGATCTTTTCTATGGTTTTCTTCATTGATTTCTGCTCTGATCTTTATGATTTTTTTCCTGCTCCTAACTTTAAGTCTTGTCTTCTTCTCTCTCTAGCTGTTTTAGATGTAAAGTTCAGTTGTTTATTTGAGTTCTTCCTTGTTTCCCTTAGTTGGCTTGTACTGCTATAAACTTCCCTCTTAGACCTGCTTTTGCTGCATCCCAGCGGTTTTGAAGTGTCCTATCTTTGTTGTCATCTACTTCAAGGTATTTTTTAATTTCCTCCTTTTTTTCTTCAGTGATCCATTGGTTGTTTAGTAGCATGTTGTTTAGTCTCCATGTGTTTGTGTTTGTCACAGTTTTTTTCTTGTTGTTGATTTCTAGTCATATAAGCATGATTGTAAAAAATGCTAGATATGATTTCAATTTTCTTAAAGTTACCAAGGCTTGATTTGTAGCCCAGGATGTGATCAATCTTAGAGAATTTTCCATGTGCACTTGAGAAGAATGTGTATTCTGTTGCTTTTGGATGGAATGTGCTATAAATATCTATTAAGTCCATCTGATCTAATGCTTCATTCAGGGCCTGTATTTCTTTATTGATTTTCTGTCTGGATGATCTATCCATTGCTGTAAGTGGGGTGTTAAAGTCCACCACTACTATTGTGTTATTGTCAATTTCTCCTTTTAAGGTTGTTAGCAGTTGCCTTATATGTTGTGGTGATCCTATGTTGGGTGCATAAATATTTAAAATTGTTATATCTTCTTCTTGGATTGATCCTTTGACCATTATGTAATGTCCTTCCTTGTATCTTAAAATATTCTTCATTTTAAGGTCTATTTTTTCTGATATGGGTATTGCTACTCCAGCTTTCTTTTGATTCCTGTTTGCATGGAATATTTTCTTCCATCCTCTCACTTTCAATTTGTATGTGTCTCTAGAAGTGAAGTGGGTCTCTTGAAGACAGCATATATATGGGTCTTGTTTTTGTATCCATTCGGCTAGTCTATGTCTTTTGGTTGGGGCATTTAGTCCATTTACATTTAAGGTGATTATTGATATGTATGTTCTTACTGACATTTTATTAACTGTTTTGTATTTGTTTTTGTTGCTCTTTTTACTTCCCTTCTCTTGTTCGCTCCTCTTGTAATTTGATGACTATCTTTAGTATTGTATTTGAGCTGATTTTTCTTATTTGTTTGTGTATCAACTGTAGATTTTTAAGTTGTTAATCTCTTAATTGCAAGTGCATCTCCAGTATCCTGCATTTGTTCCCTCCTCTTCTCACGATTTCTGATGGCAAAATTTTCATATGGATACATAGGTTTTTAATAGATTGTTGAGTTATTTTTAAAAATATTTTATTAGAATTTTTTATCTCTACTTGTGAGAGTAGTGGTAATTATTTTTTTATATATTGCATTTATTTAATTAGGTATCAAGGTAAACTAGCCTCATAAAAGCCTGAGACTTTACAGATTCTGAAGGAGTTTATGTAAGACCGAATTTATCTTCGAATGTTTCATAGAAAATTTTTAAAAAAATTATCTGTATTTGTTGATATTTTTTGTGCTTATATTTTAGTTCTGATTCAATTTTTTCAATATTTATAGAATGTTCATAATACTCATAGTATCAAAAAGGGTGTTCTCTTTCTTATTTAGCCAATTTTGCTAAATTACATTTTGTAGAAATTTGTTTAACATACATTTTCAAATTTATTATCATAGTTTATATCTTTGACACAAATTTGCTAATGTCTGTTCCACCATCATTTATTTTATTTTTAATTTAATTTTTTGATTGTTTCATCAATATTGTTTCATCAATGTTAATTTTATTCCTTTTTTCAAAGAACCAACTTTTAGTTTGTTGATTCTCTTCATCAGAACTTTGTTTTCATCTTCTTTAGCCTCTACACTGAGCTATTTTATTCATTAATGCTTTTTTTAAACTTCATTTTCATGCTGAGCTGACTTGTTTTCAGCTTTCCATTCCCTTTTAAAATGTTCAATACTTTATCTTAGGTTTATCACACAATTTTCATATGTGATTTCATAGCTCATCACTTATTATAAACCTTATTTTATATACAACTTAGAAAAAATGAAAATATAATGTAATAGTTTCTTGTCATTTCTAATTTTTATTTTATACTAGTTGAAAGATTCTTTAAATATTTCAAAGCATTTAATTGTGCCATATACTTCTCTTACACATTCCTATGAAAGAATATGTAAAACTAAATTCTTTAAGATATTTAATAAACTTCACATCCAGAATCCAACTCTTCTGAATCATTTATTGATTCAGAGTCATGGACTGTTACTTTTGTGTACATTAAGTCATCCTTTGTGCTATCAAGTTCTTTTATTAAATAACTGCTTAACTATTTTCTCTGGGGTTTTCTTCTAAAATGCTGACAACTATTTTATGAGGTTCAGTGCTTGTGCTTTCTTGATCTTAACAGAAATTTGTCACTGGATTGTTTTTGATCAACAAACAAGATTTGTATTTCTTCCTCAAATGGTCTTAAATATTTCATACACTGAAATATGGAGTTTACAATTTTCTTATTAAGTTACCATTGATTATATATACATTCTGATTTCAGAAATATTAAAATGTGAAAAACTGCATGCTTAGATTAGGTACAAGATAGTTCTCATCTCTAATTTCTATTTTGGTATCTTCTTTCTTCTTTGACTGACAGGTCAGTTAAAAACCTCTTATAACATTTATAAATGCATGAGCATTTTGTTTTATTTTTGCTAGTCAGAGAATATATTCTGAATTGTACCAATGTATTTTGAAATTTATTAAGGTTTCTACTATGACTTTGATGTAATCATTCTTTGTTAACATTCTTTGTATGTTTGAGAAAAATTTAATTCTCCAGTTTTTGTCTCTTATGAATTGTTTTATATTTTTAGTGATTTTTTATCTGCTTGACTAGTTTTTATTAAATTATAATTGATTTACAATGTTTCTTCAATCTCTGTTGTACAGCAAAGTGACCTAATAACATACAGTTCCCTTTGCTGTACAGTAGGGCCCTGTTGCCCATCCATTCGAAATGCAACAGTTTGCATCCACCAACCCCAAGCTCCCCATCCATCCCACTCTCTCCTGCCTCCCCCTGGAAACAACAAGTTTACTCTTCATGTCCGTGATCTGTTTATGTTTTGTAGATAGGTTCATATGTGCCATGTTTTAGATTCCACCTGTTAGTGGTATCATATGATATTTGTCTTTCTCTTTCTGACTTATTTCACTAGGTATGAGAACCTCTAGTTGCATCCATGTTGCTGCAAATGTCATTATTTTGCTTTTTTATGGCTGAGTAGTATTCTATTGTGTATAAGTACCTCATCTTCTTAATCCATTCATCTGTCAGTGGACATTTAGGTTGTTTCCATGTCCTGGCTATTATGACTATTGCTGCTGTGAACATAGAGTATGTTTATATTTTTGAATGAATGTTTCTCCAGATATATGCCCAGGAGTTGAATTGCTGGATCATATGATAGTTTTATATGTAGTTTTCTGAGGTATCTCCATACTGTTTTCCATTGAGGTTGTACCAATTTACATTCCCACCAACAGTGAAGGAGGGTTCCCTCCTTTTCTCCACACCATCTCCAGCCTAAAGAGACAAAAGACCTATACTCTGAAAACTGTAAGATTCTGAGTAGTTTTTAAGAGATGTGTGTAAATACCTCAACTTATCATTTGTGAATTTTTCAAGATCTCCTTGTATGTGGGTAATTTCCTCTTTATGTATTTTGAAGCTGTGTTACAAAGTACATACATACTAATTTAAAATTATGTCTTCCTAGAGGATTGAAATTTTGATCGATATGTAGTTACTCTTTTTTTTACTATTATGCATCTAATGTCTATTATGTATTTACTATATCTAGGAAAAATTTTAAATTATTAGATCTCTAGCAGTATTTTTATTATCGCTAACAATGATATTTAGATGGAGATTTATTTTATATGCAATTAATACCATAATTATTTCAGTTTTTATTTGACATATCATTTTTATCTTTTAACATTCAAACTTTCAATGTTCTTACACTGATTTGAATCTCTTATAAACCATTCCTATTTGTATTTAAAAAAATTCACTTTAACAATCTTGTTTTTTTACCCAAGATTTTAGTTTACTTATATTACGTACTTAGCAAAACTTTTAAATTCATATCTATAATCTTACATTGGACTTTAAATTTAAAATTTTTCCATTTGTTCTTCTTTTCTGTTTTCATTTAGAGTTTTTCCTCTTCTACTATTTTGGGAGTTATAATCTCCATGTCTATTATTTTAGTGATTTCTCTAGATATCTTAATGTGTATATTTAACAAAGTCTAGTGTTAATGAGTACCTTTACTTTCTGTCATTGCAATATTAGGGATTTAAAATCAACTTTACTTATTCCCTTCTGATCTTTTTAACTTTGTTCTAGTCTTTTGCTTCCTTTTAGTTTTTAATGCTAGAAATTAGGTATCATAGTGAATACATAATAATATGCATAGTGACTAAAATGTACATAATAGGGTCACTGGGACCCATAGTGAATAAAATATTCATAATACATATTATTAAATTCTCAAGTCTGTGTCTTTAACATATTCTGTGCTCCTTAAGACCAAGTATCTGATTTTATTTATTTTTTATTAATCCACAGTTCTTCAGACAATGCTGTGCTTAGTAGGTACTTAATAGCTTGCTGGCTCATTGACTCAGCTTCCAATTATACTCATGAGTTTTCATTAACTGAGAAAATTTAACATCTATGTTAAAATATTTACAGATTTTTTTTCTGCTGTGGTTAGTACTGTTTTTTTATGCTCCATTTCCATGGGACTGATTCAACTCGAAGTTTCAATTACCAGGCCAAGTTTGTGTGGGAAGTAGTGGGTGGGAACAGAGATAAAGGGAAACAATGGGGAATGTGAAAAATATTGCTGTGTTTTGTTATTATGTGGAAATCAATAAAACTAACATGGTCTAATTTTTCATCTGATGCTTTTCTACCTAAGTACATTCTTTCCTTTTCAAACTATTGACATCTGTGGGTTCACATAATGCTCCCAGGCTGTAGGGGAAGCCATGATACATTTTATTACTTGGCCATGTCCTGGGTCAGAAAAGGCCAAGGTAGATCCAAGACAGAATTCACATCTTTCTTCTTATCCATGATTTTTTTTTCAGTATTCCGGCATCTTTCAGATAAAAGCCTCTTTCTTCAGTATGTGATAAGCACCCATGTTAATTTTTCAGCCTTATCTTTTCTATTTGGTTCCTCTAAAAAAACACATTTCTTTCTGACTAATAAAAACACTTTTCTTGCCTTACAGTATCTGATCCAAGAATAGGTTAAAAATAAACCTGAATTTCACTTAAGGTAATGTAATAAAAGACTCCAGATCAGACATCTGTTAGTCATTATTTATAACCTCTGGCTAAAAGTCATGCTAATCAGGAGTTATTGCTATTTATTTCTCAGACTGCTTGTTCAAAAGACTCCTGCATTGTCTGCAGTCATTTTCAATTTGTGATGTCAGTAAAGCAGAAGTAAAATCTGAAACATCGGTTGTTAATGAGGGACAGGGGACCACCACCACAAAACAAATTAATGATCAAAATGTGTCAGATCTAACCACTGCTTCGATGTGACTTTTTGTCAACTTAGTTTCCTGAAGGTTAATTTGGACTTAATAACTTTCAATAATTGTTTTCTTCTAAAGAGATGCAGGGTGTTTTTTAGATATAGCCCTCATATATGGCCATGTGAAATTTTATATCTTTCATTGAGATTATTTACTTTGTTGTTACATATAGTTACAGGGATCCAAAAGGATCAAAAGAAGGCTTCTCATGGCCTCATGAAGATCTTTGTTTCAGAAAATCTTTGAATTCTGATCAGAATGTCCATAAAAGAAACAAGTTCATTTCACGGTCTGTACATCAAGTAGGAGTTTCTTGTGTCAGTGGTTTTGATGGCTGGGCAGCATATACTGTATTCATCATAGCATTGACTTCTGAGTCAACTTCTGGAAGACTTGTGAAAACATATGGATCCATCTACTTTTTCTTTTTCCTTTAAGGATACTGCCCAAGGTAAAAGGAAGGTAGAAGGGAGATTCCCTCATAATTCCTGGTATTCACTGTCAATGCAAAATGAAGAATTGAAGTAGCTATGCCAACAGTAGTGCTCCATTCTGAGCTCCACCCAAACCACAAAACCTTTTCTTGTCAGTTATATACTATTTGCTGACAAAAATAAATTGAACAGTTTCACTGTATTTCTATAAGTGTCCCTATGCAGTCATAACAGAATGTAATTTGGGTTGATTCATAGCTTTTGGCCGTAGTGACCTGTTGACATTTCAAATGAAGAGAAGGATTTGCTTGGTGCCACTAATAACTATGACTTGTGACCTTGCTATTCTCATCTAAAAGTATTGCCATCAGGGAGAGCAATATTCTTGAAACTGCTTCTGTAGGTTCCCTGTTTCTGGATACACCTATGGACTATTGGATTGAATACACAGTAGAGATTTCCATCATTTCTTCCCACTGGCAAGCTTATTGTGTGAAAGCAATTTCTTCTCTCTGTGCCTCTACCCTTGGTCATCTTCTATACCTACTCTGAGATTGAATTAAGTCTTTACCTAAATGGAGTTAGGGTTATACCTGATACAGGAATTTGTAGAAAGGAGGATTCAGTGTAGGCTACCCATGGATGCTCAACAGAGGCATTCCTTGGTAATGTTGATGGTCCTTTACAGGATGCCTCTTTGGGTTATACATTCTGTCAGTAGATTTGTATGAGAAAAAGATAGGAGTCATCTGGTTGTCTTAAATGTCAATGTATTCTTGTCATATCTCTGAACTAAAATAACTGCGATCATACATGCTGCTTCATACGGTACATTTCTATTTGTTCTTTGCTCCCATCCTGACTCAGAAAATGATTTGCTTTATTCAAATTATTTTGCTGAATGAGTTAATGTTGACTAATGAGTTCCTTAACCTGTACTGGTAGCATAGAGTTAAGTTGGTGTGGCATCACGTAATTAGAATCTTTCTATAATTTCCTAGGAACCTGAAGTAAATAAAACAACAACTGTGTTTATACTTAATACTCTAAATTATCTCAAAAAAGATGTAGGAGAGACCCTTCTCATCTCACATTTCAAAGCTTAAAGATTATTTAAGCGTTAATTAAGCACATTGGAATTGCACATTATTAACAGTTAGCTAAGTCTAAAACTACAAAAAGGCTGAATGTCAAGTTTCCTTTCATTATTAAGTTCAGTGATATGAATTTAAGGTCTTTTGCTCTGAGTTATCATTAGAGTAGATTACAGGCTTGATTATCTATGGATTCCCAGCTGCAAAGAAGATGAGGAGAATGTATTCATTCAGAGTTGTAGAAATTAAACAAAGAGGTAGTTATCTTTTGAAATATCTAAAAAGTTTTTTGAACCTTGGTAAGTTTAATTTCAGTGCATTTAATGGAAATCAAAGGTTGATTCATTTATTTAAGGCCATCAGATGGAGGAAACTGTTATGTGCAGAGGCTTATGATAAGAGCAGAGAATGACTTACAATTAAACTTTGGCTTCTAATTTAGCAAATAGTCAGACAAAAACTGTCTGGAATTGGCTGGATGTTAACCAATGTTAGATAGCTTTTGTTATGATGCAGTGTAAGTGATTAGTAACCTTGACTTTTAGGTATTCTGAGGGATGCAGTTTGAACATTCAATTTAAATATCGTGATAAAAGTAAAGATAGACTAATTTGCTCAAATAAGAGACTAGGGTTGATTCAGTGTTGTTGCTACTTGAGACAAAGGAAATTTATATGAGGTGGTTGAAAACAAATGCATTTACATTTACAAACGGACAGAGGAGAACAAAGGGACTTACACAACTCAGTTGATGGCAGCTTTTATTGCTTACCAATCTGAGCTATTCCCTTCCTATTCTCACACCTCCTGTGATGTACATGCTGTAGATCCCTTCTCTTTGATACTTAGATTCTCTGTGTGTGCGCGCATGCATGTGTGTATGTGTTCTGAGTACAGGGTTATAGAATTAGGGGCATCATGCTTAGTTTCAGGTCTTGATGAGTCACATTGACCTGATGCCTGGTGGATCCATGACGTTTTTACAACCTTTAAATTTTCATTTTTCTACTTTACCTTCTAATGCCTTTTTGGCCAACTGTCTTCAACACTTGTGGGTAACCAGCTCATCTCCTAAAGAGTTATATTCTTAATTGAAATATATAGGTACTCTGCAGGATAAATTATTACTACACAGAATTGTTATTGTGCAGAATTGGGTATTTAATGAGCCAATTTTGACTCATATCCAAAACACCATAGGTATTGAAAGAGTCTGAGTGTCAGGATCTTTGGCCGTTCCCAAACTAAATATTTTCATGACTAAGAAATTTTTAGGTTTTATCAAAGAGTCATCTAAGGAAATTATAAGTGGACTTATTTTTGTATAATATCTAATTGGGTTGGGGTAGGTGGTCTTTTCTGTGGCATGATCAGTAATCTTTTGGAGAGGGATGTGGTACTAAATGGATTATGTGGATGGGTGATTGCATTCTGCAATCTGAGGAGGTCTACAAGTAATAATGATCTTATGTGTAGGTCAACATGTACAGAGACAACTTGCTTCTAATATCTAGTGCCTCTATTTTTCTGGGGAGAACCTTAAAATTCTATAAGACTATGTCTTATAGAAATGTATTTTCCTATACATTCCACATATTTTCCAACTTAAAACCACAGAAATATAGGTCTTAGAGCTGAAACCCACTTTAAGAGATCATCTGTATCAGATGTCTGCCTATAGGCAGGTTAAGTGTAATTCAAATTTTACACAAAACATTCATCTGAGACCCAAAGAGGTTGAATGACTTTCCTGCCAAAGATGCCACAGCACAGTTTTGTAAGAAAATAAATTTCATCTGTTGAGTTATAGTCCAAAAGGAGATATATGTTCTCATAATTTCTGTTTAAATTTTGCTTTCATAGGAAGCTTCTGAAACAATCTGTAATGTCATAAGCTTACCTTCTTATAACATGTATACTTACTCGTGTTTATCTTTACATTGTATAAATCTTTTGCTTCTGTGGGCAAAAGCATGTGTGGGCCTTCTGAGTCTTTGCAGTTTCAGTGAAAGGGATTAGAGGCTTAAAATAAAAGGTTTCTCCCCTTTTTTTTTTCCAAAACAGAGTGTTTATGCTTTTGGTTAAAACAAAGCAGAGTAAATCTAATAAAATATATCACTCCCCCAACGTTATTTGCAGAGTCTCAGACTCTTGCTGGAGAATTTTTATACCAAAATTTTTCATCTTTCTTTGCATTAGAAAGATTTTGTAAAATTTCAGATAGCTGAGATGAAACACCATTTTGCCTGCAACTTCCTATTTTAAGGAGAAAGAATTGGGTCCTAAAAATTGGTGAGGCTATATACTTGACCATAATTAAAGAAAAAACAATGGGGCTCTGAAAGTTTCATGCTAAACTATCCAATGGCAAAGCTGATAGTAGAACATACTGATAATGATACGAAGTTTGAAACTTTTTCCATTTTAATGAAATGAGTCCCCTTCTGTGAACCTCAAACTTTACATTTTGCTCAGCATTATTTTATCAGCACATTTAAGTTGAAAGTTTATTCCCACAGTCCTTTTTTGAATATCTCCAAATGATTTTTTTGAAGCATTTATTGAGGCAATTTTGTCTTGTTCCTTTCTCACACTCTGTGTTTGTTCTCCTACCTTTGGAAATATTCACCATGTAGTCTGGAAACACTAACGCTGAATTACATGGACCACGCAATGTCTCACCTGAAGTCTCGGGAAGTCCTTATTTGTAATTATAGTCTGTAGTTGCACCAGAATATCTAACCAATGCTGTTTTACTCTTGCATCAGTGAGGAAATGATTCAGATTGTATTTCTTTCCTTCTATTGAAGAAGACCACACAAGCTAAATGGTATAATTCTGAAGTCTATGTTAGTATGTAGAAATTATTAGACACATGTTTTGTCAAATTTATACAGTGATAATAGTAAGATAAGCATCTTGTTTAAATAAGATGGCATAATAACAATTTATGTCAGAAAAATTAGGAGCAAGGGGGCTAATGTATTTCCCCTTAAAATGCCCTTTCTATTGTTGTCAGAGATAGAAGACTATGTAAGCCAAATGTGGCCTTTTGTTTGGATTTTCTTATGTCTAGAAACATTATTTTAAACTCTTGAAAAGTACAGTTTCCCATATCATCACACTATCAATTCTGCTCATATCTAAATGTTCCATTATTCAACTGGTATTAGCTCCTCACTTAGGAATTTTTTTTTAATACAAAGATGTAGTAATTTATCCATTTTAAGCCTTTTTTAAAATACTTCATAAACTCCAAAACTGAGTCTGATAGCCGATTCTTTGGAAGGAAATACACAATCCAGCCAGGTGAGTGAATTAGTATAATGCTCATATTTTTCCTAAATAACATGATTGAAGAAGCTAGTTTTACAGACAGAGCTCATGACCACTTTCTTTCAAGGTTGAACTCAAGTTTGACAGCTTGAAGAATTTTGTGTAGCAAATGGGAAAATAGTCTTTTAAAATTTTCAACTGGTATCACAATCATTGTGGGTTTCCAAACACACCCACAGCCCAGTCCCAGTTAAAGCCACAGGAAGCTTGGCTGTGCCACAGCTTTAGGACAGCACAGCCATCCATTAAGGAGAGCTCATGGCTGGTTGTGTTCTTGGAAAATTGCCCAGCGGGATTCTAATTTTTGTTAGTTTTAAGTGCAGACCACATGGCATAGTACAAAAATCAAAGCACAGGAGTTTTACATGCTACAAGTATTATCAACTGCTTCATGCTTGGACATTATCTTTTGGGTCGATGGGTTCCAGAGGAAACCAGGTGTGCAGTTAGAGATGTTTCAGCATATCTGTGCCAAATTTGCAGCCTGAGGATGCTGTGTGTGTGTGTGTGTGTGTGTCTCTTCTCTTCAGGTGTTGAATTTTCAAGGACAGAAATGTTCAGCTTGAGAAAACATGACCAATAATTGAGATCTTTATTTGCATACAGACAAGTGTTGGCAGCACAGAATCCAAAGTAGAAATTATTACATTACAGAAGTGCTGTGGGATTTGGGGCTTCATTTTGTTTTTGTTTTTGTTTTTGTTACAGACCTAGCCATTTCTTCTATCATTCATTCTTTGGAATTGCAGCATTTTATTTATTTGTATAAAAACACTATATACTATACTTTCACCATCCAACTTTGAATTTAATTGTGTTTTTCCCTTCTAGTATGTGATGATAAATAACAACTCTGAAACACAAAAGAATGCTCTGGTAATATCTTCACTATACTCAATGAACTTCTCTCTTATGCACATAATATTTTAAAGTACTTACTTGTTTGACTGCCTGCTACCTCTGCTGGAATCTAACACTCTTGAGAGCACAGGCCATGCCATTTTGTGCTTGTCTCCCTGCTGCCTGACACATTTTTAACCATGATTTTTAAATTATTATTTGTGAGCTTGGTAAGTGATAGAAACTGGTAATCTTAGTTATAAACCTTTATCTCTTTAGTCCTGGAAAATACATTTCCCTTTTACCTACTCCTATAGCATTATATACTTACTATATTCTCAGAATATGTGTATAATACTAATTATAATTAACATACTTGTTTTAGAACTCAAAAAACTTCAGATATTATGTAACCCAAAGGAAAGATAATTAAATTAAGGTCCATAGAGATGACCTAACTTGTCTAGTACAATTCTGGTAAGTTTTAGTTTCAGTCGTGGGTTGTTTGATTATACATGTGTATGGTTTTGTGTATGTGTATATAATTATAATATAGTGTATATATTTTATATATGTTTAACTTGGTATTTTAAGAATCTTTTCCTCAAAACTAACATCAATGGAAATATAATTAGTACCATCATCCAATTCATTTTCCAAGAAAATGAAACTATTTTATGTTATTTCATTAACATAATATACTTATTCTTTTAAGATTTTGAAATCATCTTTGTTTTTTGTATATAAAAATTTATACAAATAACTCATAAATATGCTATGTACCTTTTTTCAATGCTTTTTAAAAAAGCACCTACTTTATGTCTAAATTTATTTACTTCATCCTGAAATTGACATAATTTTGTGTTATGGAATTCAGATGAAAATACTCTGAACTAAGAACTTGCACTAATTCAAGCTTAGAATTTTAATATGTATATCATCAATATTTTCCATTTTCTAAATTATCAATTTGAGTTCTCTTCTTTTTTGGCATTTGCCTTTTAAAAACAGCTGACGTGTTCCTGGCATGTTTGTATTCCATATATATACCTACCTCAAAGCTGTGTCAATGGCAAGCCTAGAGTAGCAATTTTCATTTCTGAGTCAACTGTTTGGAATGCTAATCACAGACCCAGGAAAATCAGTTGGGGAGATACATATACTAATTGCTATTAGTATTGCATTATTAGTAAGTACATTATAGGTTAAATGGGATTTTGTGAGTTATTTTCTAGTTATTATAATTTGTTAGAAAAAGAAAGCTTTTAATTCTAACACAGAACTTGAAAAAAATATGCCCTTTCTTCACTACTGGTGATTTTCTAAGTGGCAAAAATTACTGTGGCTATTAGGTAGATACTTCTGGGATTTAAAATTTGTTACCTTTCTGTGTCTGAAGAAGAGAAAGCAGATGGCTTTCTATATATCCAGATATTCTAAACTGAGAGTAAAGGACAATTGCCTCCATGATTAAAGATTCTTAACACTCACTCCTCCAACTTTACTCTTTTCACCTGTTTTTATTGCTGTAGTGCATATCTACCGTGGAAAAAGAATAGCAGGGTGCAAAGTGAAAAGTTAAACTCTCCCTCAACCCATCATTCCACTATACAGAAGTGATTAGTATTATTACCTTCTTATTTTTGTTCAGTCGTTTGCAAGGCACCAAAACGTCAACTCCTCCTTTGAGCTGGAGTGGAACTAGTGACCTAAGGATGACTGTACCAGAAAGTACTACAGTCCTCTGCTCACCAGCTGAGCTATCGAAGGAAGCGCTAGCTTCTTATTCTTTTTTTAAATTTTTTAAGATTTTTTGTTGTAGTTGATTTACAATGCTTTGTCAATTTCTGCTGTACAGCCAAGTGACCCAGTCATATATTTTATATGTATATACATATACAAGCACACACACATATATATGTACATATGTATATAAACATATGTATGTGTGTGTGTGTGTGTGTACATATATATATATATATATATATATATATATATATATATATATTCTTTTTCTCACATTATCCTCCATCATGTTCAATGATTGGATATAGTTCCCTGTGCTATACAGAAGAAACTCATTGCTTACTCACTCCAAATGCAATAGTTTGCATCTACTAACTCCAAACTCTCAGTCCATCCACTACCTCCCCCTCCTCCTTGGCAACCACAAGTCTGAACTACATGTTCATGAGTTTGTTTCTATTCTGTAGATCTGTTCTGTTTTGCTGCATATTAGATTCAGATATGTGATTAATAGCTTCTTATTCTAACAGAAATTTTTTTTACCTAATTTTATATTTAATTAGCTTGTCTCAATCTAAGTTTTTCTCTCTGAATGTACCATTCATAAGTTTAGTCCTAATGAACACTGGAATGGTAGAATATCAGGTTTAAAATTTCTTAGAATTGTGGTATTCTTTTTTTTGTTTGTTTTCTGTTTTTCATTAGAACATTCAAAAATGATAAAGCTGTTTTATGAGTAATACATGTAAAAACATCAGGAATAATATTCTTTTTCACCTATCAGATTGGTGAAAGAAAAAGCTTTAAAATATCCAGTGGGAGTGGAAATTGGTACATTCTCTTTGTCTTTAATTTTCGTCAGTTTGATTGATATGTGTCTCGGGGTGTTCCTCCTTGGGTTTATTTTATATGGTACTCATTGTGCTTCCTGGATTTTAGTGAGTGGTTCCTTTCCCATGTTAGGCCCATGTTAGGGAAGTTTTCAGCTGTTATCTCTTTGAATATTTTTCCTGTTCCTTTCTCTCTCTCTTCTCCTTCTGGCACCCTTATAATATGGATGTTGGTGCATTTAATGTTGTCCCAGAGTTCTCAGACTATCTTCATTTCTTTTCAGTCTTTTCTCTCTGTTCTGTTCTGCATCAGTTATTTCCACTAGTCTGTCCTCCACCTTGCTTATTCATTCTTCTGTTTCCTGTATTCTGCTACTGGTTGCTTCTAATGAAATTTTATTTCAGTTATTATATTTTGCATCTCTGCTTGCTTAAGTTTTAAATCTTATATTTCTTTGTTCAGTGTTTGCTACAGATTACTCAGTGTTTGCTATAGATTATCAGTCTTTGCCTACCTACAGTCAATTTCTTATGTCCTGCATCATCTTCACTATCATCAGTCTAAAGTCTTTTTCCTGGAGGCTGATAATCTCCAGATCACATAGCTATATTTCTGGGGCTTTTTCTTTATCCCTTTTTGAGTTATAGTTCTGTGCCTTTTCATTTCTATAGGATTTTGGTGTGGTCTCCTTTTTGCAGACAGTAGAGTTGTAGCCTCTCTTACTTCTCGTGACTGCTCCCATTGTGACTGAAGCTGGTACCAGGGCTTGCTATAGGCTTCTTGATGGGAGGGACTGGTGCCTGCCGACTGGTAGGTAAAGCTGATTCTTTTCCCTCTGGTGGGTGGGACTTTGTCTCTGGGAGAGATTAGAGGTGGCTGTGTGCTTGGGGGGTCTTTAGCAGCCTGTTTACTGATGGGTGGGGCTGTGATCCCTCTGGGATCATTGTTTGGCCTGGAGCTTCTCAGCACTGATGGGTGGAGCCAGATTGTCCCCAGTGGTCACCTCCAGAGGAACACATGTCCATAAACACTCCAGAGACCTTTGCTTCCAATGTCCTTCCCTCACAACAATTCACAGTCACCCTGTTTTCCCAGGAGATCCTTCAAGAATGGCAGTAAGGTTCAACCAAGATTACTATGGAATCTCCACTTTGCGCTGAGATGGAGTGCACATGAAAGCCTATGTGTGTCTTTCAAGAACAGAGTATCCATCTCCCCTGGTCCTGTGAAGCTTCTGCGCACAAGCCCCACTGGCCCTCAATGTCAGACACTCTGGGGGCTTTTTCTCCCAATGCCAATCTCTTTGTGTGGGGACCCAATGTGAGGCTCAGAACTCTCATTCCTGTAGGTGAGTCTTTGTGATACAGTTACTTTCCAGTCTGTGGGGCTTCCCACCCAGGAGGTATGGGGCTGCTTCTATCACATAATCGCCCCTCCTATCTCTTGATGTAGCCTCCTATTTGTCTTCTGGAGTAGAATATCTTTTTGAAAATTTCCAGTCCATTTGGTTGAAGGTTGCTCAGCATTTGGTTGTCATTTTGTTGCTTCATGAGAGAAAGTGAGCTCCAGCTCTTCTATTCTGCCATCTCAACCCCATCTCTTTGGTATTCTTAATTTATATCCCATGAATATGTCAAAAATTCAGAAATAGCAGAAGCAAAATCAAAGAGTCCCTGAAGTAGTAATCAGTAAAATTTATTTTTGCTTTATCATTTTATTCACAATATTGTACACACACCAAAGAGTTTGCAAACTGGGAGCACTCAAACCAAAACATGGAAGGAGGTCCAGGGGTATATTATTATAAAGCATCTTTTTTGTGTGTGTGTGTCTTTTGTCTTTTCAGGGCTGCACCAGCTGCATCTGGTGGTTCCCAGGCTAGGGGTCTAATTGAAGCTACACTGCCTACCTACACCACAGCCACAGCAATGCCAGATCCGAGCCACATCTGAGACCTACACCACAGCTCACGGCAATGCCGGATCCTTAACCCACTGAGCGAGGTCAGGGATTGAACCTGCAACCTCATGGTTCCTAGTCAGATTCATTTCCACTGTGTCACAACAGGAATTCCCTAAAGCATTTTTTTATAGTTAGAAAGCGGTGACTGTTTATTTTTTACAGTGACTGGATATAATATTAGAATTTTCTTAAATGATAGGGAATGGTTGATGGTCACCTCATATTAACCTTTGGAAATAGTTTAACTTTGCTTGTGATTTCCAGAAGAATAAGCAGGAAATGACCCAAGCCACGTTAGTGTTGGAAAATAAGTAAAATTAAGCTTTGCTTCTTTGAAAAAAACTGATTTTGTTTACTCAGGGAATTTTCAAGTTTAGTCTCTGTTTTTTATTTTAATAATTCCCCCCTTTGGATCATTGTCTCAGCAGGCTTAGAGCAAGACCAACCAATGTAGCATTATTCTCAGTTACCATGCTTGGTGCAGTCAGGCCCAAGAATCACATACTTGTTTCCATTAGTTGAGTCATTAAGCTGGAGGGCCATCTAGTCACCACCCTTGTCATTTATGTGGTTATTTTTTATTTCACCCAGTTGTCTGATTCTTATGGGTACTATTTGGCATGTGAGTGGCTGCTGACAGCATTTAAAACCTTTGAGCATATACATGGACTGGAGAGGTTAATGTGATTATACAGAGAACTGTAGCCAAGGATTGAAAAATTTCCTGGAGCAGAGATTCTCAGGAGTTAAGATTTAACTAATTAAATAACTTAAATGGGTTATAATTTTTTAAAAAGTTACTTAGGCAAAATTTTGATGTATTAGCATTCACATGGACACATGGTTACTTAGGATGAATGTGAAGGTATTTTATTTCAAGAGGTGGTGATATAGATGAATTTCCACCTAAATTAGCATCTGTATGATGTGAGCAATCAGGAAATTTAATGAGAGGTGTTTCTATGGTAACAAAATAAAAACAAAGCTTAGTAGTTTGAATAAATTATAAATTCAGTTTCTGAGTTTGGAGAGCAGTCAGTTGAAAAAAATGTCTAGATTTGAGTTTGAAGCATCTTGAGATGGTGGGATGAGGATGGCAGTTTCTGTCTGACGGATTTTTCTGGTTTGTGGTTTGAATGTCTTTGATGATATCATTAGGTGTTCTGCAGAGCTTTCTTGAGTGGCCCATTCAGCAACAGGCATAAAGATTGTGCATATGCAACCAGTTGTGGTCTTCTTTTTTTTTTGAAGTTTACTAGTAGATAAAACCTCAAAAGTACTTAACAAGACTAGAATCTGATAATGACTACACTATAGTTTTCTATTAAACATGGTTTTTGATAGTAATTTCATTTTCAAATAATATTTGTAATGAAACGTTTGTAAAATAAGTCTAATCTTATTGAACTGGCTTGATTATATACATAGATGGGGTAAATAGTAATTCTATGCATATTCTCAAATGTGACATTTCAAAATTTTGGTAATATGCAAGGGACCTTATTGACTCTATAAAGTCAACCTTAGTTCTTTAAAATTGTCTGATAATGAGGAAACTCAGATTAGACCTGTAGAGGCCCTTTATGCAAAGAAGTTAGCTAAGGACTTGTCCAGCTGTGCCCTGTAACACTGAGGATAGTTTCTTGTTGAATTTGTATAAATGTCTATATTGTCATGAGTAAGAATATTTAATAAGAGTTTCAGAATTCTGGAAGGATCAGATAGGGAGAAAAAGATTAATGTTTCAACTTTCCTTGCAAAGAGGTACTTTACCAAATTGAAAGCTTAAAATAGAAACAGAAAGCTTAAGATAGAAAACAGCTTAAAAGAGCAAGAAAAAGGAGTTGTTTAAATCTGGGAAACAAAACATTAAATAACTAGCAATATTTTAAATGAAGTCATAAAAATTATAATCATATTTATAAGTCCTTTCAGTCTTATGTAATTCTTGTTTTGCTGCATCTTGGGTCAGTAGCTTTATAAATCAATCAGTTTTCCTTTAAAGTTTTTAGAAATTCTTTCCCAGTTCAATGTGATGATCTTAAAATTATCAGAAACTTGCATTTTAGAGTATTTGTCAGACTCTTTGCTATGGATCTCTTTGAAGATGAATTTTTGTCAGAATACTTTTACAAAAGCATCAATGTACAACAACTGTGAGTGACAGCAGATCTAAGAATAGCTATGGTTTAAAATCTAGTGGTAGTTCATAATAATACAATTGTCAAGGAAATTGGTTATTTTTGTGACATACATTATTTCCAGATAAAATTTAAGATGGAATTATGATATAACATTATGTATGTTATATTTATTTTAATAATATCTATCCCATATAAATATGATCTAAGAAGGCTAAACATTACTTTTTACTTGACTGTGTTTCCCATTCAATTTAATATATTAAATAAACCTAAATTAAATGACAGTTCTTTTTTTCTCTTCCTTTTTTACATCATTCAGAATTTGGTTTTCAGGGACTTTGTTAAAATTACCAAAGGGTTTAAAACACTTGATAAAATAGGATTGTAGATCACTGTGAAACAATACATAACTTGTCCATCTAATTAAAATTATAATTAAAAGATTTCAAAGGCAAATGCAGAAAGTTACATAGTTGTAAAAAAAAGACTTAGTTCTTTCAATATTGAAAAAACTGTTTTTTCCCCTGTTATGTAAGCAAAGAACTGATAAATACAAGGTGAAGTCCAGGAAATAATTTTCATAAGACACAGGATTTTTATTTCCTAGGCCGATTACTTTAAAGCAAAACCTTTGTTTACATTTTCTTATTAAGAGCAGACTAATTAAATTTTTTTTGTGATTTAACTGAGAGAAAATCCAATTCTAATTTTGCGCCAGTACACTTTTAATATTTAAAACTCTCTTTAAGTTGAAATATGGTTGATTTACAACATTATATTAGTTTCAGTTATAAAACTTAGTGATTCAATATTTTTACAGCTTATATTCCATTTGACGTGATTACAAAATAAAGGCTGTCTTTCCCTGTGGTATACAATATGTCTTTGTTGCTTATTTATTTTTAAATTTTTTAGGTTTTTTAGTTTTTAAAACAAAAGCATACAAATTTATTTCATGTATGTTTTAAGTTTGCTTATGATTTCCAGAGGCATAAGCAAGAAATGACTCAGATTAAGTTAGTGTTGCAAAACAAGCTAAATTAAGCTTTGCCTGTGTGACTAAACTGGTTTTGTCTGCTCAGGGAATTTTCAAGGCTGTCTTCATTTACTTTTTATTTTAACAAGTAACAGCAGAATTATCACTGTCCTGAACTCAGAAGCATAATCTAGTAAATCATATTACTCCACAGTGCGAAAAGCTTTCAGGTGAAATCATCGCATTTCCTGTAGTATTTAAGGGACTGACTCACATACTGGCTTTCTAAACAAGGCAGCTAAGTTTTCCTAGACATGTCTTAGGTAACTGAATTGAACTGAATTTAGAAATATATCCAATTCTTACTCAAAAAGTTGTCCAGATTGGATCAAATAGTTAAATGGATGATAAAGATGTGGGGGAAGAACCATACTTCAGAGAGCAGAAAGAAAGCATCTGCTGTTTCTCTCTGATTAATGAGTGCGGCTCTATTGGAAGAGTGAGTACTAATTAACTCATTAAACAGTTCCCGCTGTGATTCCTCAGTGTAATTTCAGGCTAATCTGATGTTCAAAGACTTAAAACCTAACTGCAAAAGCTTGTCATTGTAAGCTATTGATACAACTTTCACGGACATTAGAAAAATTTCTTAGGCCATATAGTAGAAAGAAAGTAATACAAAGCTAGAGAATCTTGTTGTTGAAGAAGGTACTTAAAAAATATTTTTAGCTTAGATTCCTGAATGCTAATTAAACTGACCAATATGAGGCTAAAGTTGCATGTTTTATTAATAAGAGCCAGGATTGGTTGTGAATCTGCATCTGTGTCTGATTCTGCAGTTACGCTGCTCAGTTAAAATCCACCCAGGAAGCATGTTCAGTGTGTAATACAGTGGGAAAACAAGTTTATAAACTGCATAAAGAAAGAAAAGGCAAGAAAATGAACATTCTAAGCCCAGTTTAAAAGTGACTGTTGTGTGAATGGGAATGTCTGGTTCCTCTACGTTATTTCTCTTCATTCTTGTTCTCATGCCACAAGGATTTGGAGGTGCAGGTGGTCTGGCGGGGGTTGTTCCAGCTGGGAGGTGCTGCAGCAGTGTCCGGTTAGAGCCAGAGGTCTTGCTGTGCGGGGATGGAAGCAGGTGGTCTCTCCAGGCAGGGGTGTTCCTTTCAGGAAGGGAGTGGCTCTGGGTCAAATGGAACTCCCCTTGCAGTGACAGTGCCTTAGTTATAAAGTTACAGCTCTTAATAGAGCGCTCTTAATGGGCTGCTTCTAGTCCATCTCCCTGGGCAGAAAACATTTCACTGGTTGCCTCTGAGATCACAATCTTGATCACAATCAAGAGTCAAGTTTGTAGCAGTGTATAGCAGATTTTATGCCCTCAGAGAGAGTGGGCCATCCTGGAGTAGGGACTGCCCCTGACTGCAACTGGGTCTTTCCTTATATCTCCATACAGCGGATATGTTTGGGGACCCCAGTTCTCCTGCCCTAGGCCCATTAATTTTTCCTATTCCCCGTTCCCTTGCTCCATATGTAGGGGCTGAGTAGTGTTCGATCTCTATATGGGGGCACATTTTGATCCTCCAGTTGGTTTCGAGTGCGATTCTTTATCTGCATGGGGAATAGGTTATGGGAAAGTGTGCCAAGAAGCATGGCTCTGGTATCTGCATGTGTCTTCATTGTTAGATCACAGGCCTCCTGTTTTTGGTAATGTTAAATATCCTATTTTTGAATCAGTCCAGTCCCTATCCTATCTTACCGAACAGGAATAGTGGCACATTTTACGCTGCAGGTTAGAACCATAAAATCATGTGGCCCTCCTCTAGAGTCTAGGGCTGTATCATGGACACTGTCAAGTTATTTGTGTCACATATTAAACGTGAGTCTGATTTCTGAGTGTGTAGCACATTGTGAGACGTGACTAAAGTCACATGGTTGTGCCTGTTGTGGAACATAGAAATTACAGCACGCAGTTCAATACTGGTTCTGTAATTCGCATTCACTCTCCTTTGAGGGAATTATTATTTTCCTAAAGGACTTGTCCCCAAATAACCGGGGGGAAAAATGAGTTTGAAGAGTTTTCAGTGGATTCCAGAAGTTCTGTAAAAGATCATTAAATGTTTAAAATAAAAGGTTTCTGAAGGCTATAGAAATATGGCTGTTTCTGGTAAAAGGTTCTTGTCTTGTTGCAGAAGGGATTGAGAAAAGAGACAGGGAATTTGAGAAAGTAATTGAAAGATTTATTTATGTGAGAAATATGCCTCCAGAGGGGAGGTGGGCAGAAGCTGGGTATGAGGGACACACACATGAAAGGGTAGAATATTCATCGGTGAAAGAGAGGCTCGGAAATCATATTCCCCGATTTTCATTTCAGTTCCAGCTTCCTGAAGGGAAAAGGAATTTTTTTTTCATAAACAGTATATAT
>PVHT021183526.1:8492631-8506657 GCA_004024745.2 Catagonus wagneri | reverse complement strand
GCTTCACTCAGTATGAGGGTTTCTAATTCCATCCATGTTGCTGCGAATGACATTATTTTATCCTTTTTTATGGCTGAATAGTATTCCATCGTGTATATATACCACATCTTCCTAATCCAGTCATCTGTCGATGGACATTTGGGTTGTTTCCATGTCTTGGCTATTGTGAATAGTGCTGCAGTGAACATGTGTGTGCAAGCAAGTGTCTTTCTCCAGGAAATTTTTGTCTGGATATATGCCCAAGAGTGGGATTAGTTTTCTTTTTGATTTCATGTTTAATCTCTGACTGTTAAAAAGCATGTTAACTTCCAAATATTTAATAATTTTTCCAGATATTAATTTGTCATTGAGTTTTTATTTAAATTCCTTCCTTCCTTCCTCCCTCCCTCCCTTCCTCTATGGAATTTTAATTATCTTTTAAATTCATTGACTCACTGACATTTAGTTCATTGTATGGTATATGGCCTATCCAGGTTGATATTCCATATTCACCTGAAAATTGTATATATTATGCCATTGTTAGGAATAATGTTCTGTAGTCAGTGAGGTCAAGTTGGTTGATGAGAGTGTTTGTGTTTTATGCTTTCATATTGATTTTCTGGTACTTGTTCAATGAATTCCTGAGAGAGGAAAATTACTCTCCAACTCTATTTGTAGTATTGAATATTTCCACTCTTAGGTCTTGTAATTTTTGCTTTATTTATTTTGAGACTAATTTTAGGTGAATGCACATTTAGGATTTTTATATATTCTTAGTTAATTAACTACTTTGTTATCAAAAAGCTTTCCTCTTTGTTAGCCTTTCTTGATAAATGCAGCCTCCTCTGATAAATGCATCCCATCCATCTTTTTTATGTTTACTGTGTCTATGGCCATTAAAAAATTTTAAACTGTGTCTTTATGTTAAAAGTACATTTCTATAGCTGGGTCTTATGTATTTATCTAATCAGACTTTCCTTGCTTTTTAATTAGAATTCTTGTACTATTTATTTTAATGTATTGTCACTGTGGTTGGGTTTATGTTTACTATTTTACTATTTGTTTTTGTTTCCCTCCTCTTTTCTGTCTTGATATTTAGTGAATATTTTTCAACATTCAATTTTATTGCCTCTATTGGTTTATTAGTTAAACCTCTTTGTTATAATTTCATAAATATTCCATGATTTACAATATATAACTTTAACTTATAATCATATTTTACCTTCACACACAACATGTCACATATAATGTAAGAACTTTATCACAGGGTATATTTATATCTCACCACTATTCTTGTGTTATGGCTCTAACATACTTTACTTTTAAATATCTTGTGAACTCTACAACATATTATTGTTCTATTTTAAAGTTTCCACAAGTAAATTTTAAAATGGGAAAAATATCTTTTGTATTTACTCACATATTTATTCTTTCCACTATTCTCCATGTTTTAAATACAGGTCTGACTTTTCATCTGGAGTTATTTTCCACCAGCTTTAATATTTCTTGTAGTGCAAGTTTTCTAGTGATGAATTCCCCAGTTTTTATTTTCATGAAGATATTTTTGTCTTTATATTTAAGAGTATTTTCGTGGGATATAGGAATTATGGGTTGACAAATTTTTCTTTCAGCCATGGGTTTGCAATTTGATTATTATGAACTTTTCCCTTGCATTTTATGCTGCTTGGGGTTGTTGAGCTTCTTCAGTCTATAGTATTTGAATTTTCATAAAATTTGGCAACATTTCATCTCTCTTTCCTTAAATATATTTATCCATATTCATTGTCTTTCTGGGGATCTAATGACATGTATGTTAAAGTATTTGATATTATCGCTGGTTACTAATGTTCTGTTAATATTTCTAGGTCTTTCATCTCTTCCTGTACTTTAAATAGTTTTTATTGCTATGTCTTCAAGCTTACTGATCCTTTCTCATCAAAGTGTCACATCAGCTGGAATTCCTACATTTTTCATTCTGGATTTTGTATGTTCCAACTTTAGAAGTTCCATGTGGTCATTTTTATACTTTACCTTTCTTTCAACTTTATGCTTATATTTTATTTAAATACTTAAGCATATTTATAAAAGTCATTTTAAAGTTCTTGTGTGCTAATTCTATCATCACTTTTAATTCTTGATTGGTTTATATTGACATTTTTTTCCTATCTATGGGTCACATTTTCTTCTTCACATGTCTAATAATTTTTGGAAAGATGTTAGACATTGTCAATGTTGTATATTTTTTTGGGGGGGTTTATTATCTTCTCTTAAAGTGTTTTGAATATTGTTTTGATATATAGTTCAGTAACTTACAGATAACCTTCATCTTTTTTTTTAAAAGGTTTGTGAGATGAGTCTGAAATATCCTTTATTCTTTTACTAGATTAACCCTACTCCTAAGACATGACTCTTAGGGGTTCCCCGGTAAATGTCCCATGTATTCAATGAAGTGTCTTCATTCTTTGAATATGTTGGTTGGAAGGCAAATCTGTAAAAGCACTTTATGATATTTGGATTCAGCTTATAGATCCATAAGCTAATTCTGTTTATTCTCTAAGTGTTTCTCCCTATTCACATGCAGTGTAGTATTAGAGAAATACTCTAGGGGACCACATGTAGATCTCTGGAGATCTTTCCCTTGCTTACCATATTCATTTATGATATTCGATCACAAAGTTTTTACCTTGCTTAGCTTTCCCAGATTCTGATCTTAGTCTTATCAACTCAGTATGATCACCCTCAACAACTTTAATTCTCTTTCTTCTTCACTTTCCTCCCCCTCCATTCAATGGACTTCAGAGCAGTTATTGGGCTCATTTTATTTATTTCTATTCCTCAGGGTATAGATATGCTATGTGTGCTGCCCAACTTCTAAAAACAGTTGTTTCATACATTTTGTTCTATTTTTTTTTTTACTTTTTCCATTATAGCTGGTTTACAGATTTCTGTCATTTTCCAGTTGCACAGCGTGGTGACCCGGTTACACATACATATATGGATTTGTCACAAGTGATGAGACATAGTTCCCAGTGCTATACAGCCGGATCTCCTTGCAGTTCCATCCCAGAGGCAATAGTCTACAACTGTTAACCCCAGACTCCAATACTATCCCGCTCCCTCCCCCACCCCCTTGGCAACCACAAGTCTGTTCTCCAAGTTCGCGATTTTCTTTTCTGTAGAAAGGTTCAGTTGTGCAGTATATTAGGTTCCAGATATGTGCTATCATATGGTAATTGTCTTTCTCCTTCTGAATTACTTCACTCAGTATGAGAGTCTCTAATTCCATCTACGTTGCTGTAAATGACATTATTTTATTCTTTTCTATGGCTGAATACTTTCCATCATGTGTATATACCACATCTTCCTAATCCAGTCATCTGTCAATGGACATTTGGATTGTTTCCATGTCTTGGCTACTGTGAATGGTGCTGCAGTGAACATACGTGTGCAAGAGTCTTTTCCAAGGAGATTTTTGTCTGGATATATGCCCAAGAGTGGGACTGCTGGGTCATACTGTAGTTCTATTTCTATTTTCTAATTATTTATGATGAGAGGGTATTATGTCTATTATCAACTACTATGTGATGGTTAGATGAACAAGTCCAGATTTCATTTTTAGGAAGCCACTTAATATTCCCTAAAACATATGTACTATAATTTCAACTTGTTCAGGTGTGAACTTAGAAACAAGAAGAATCACAAAAATAAACCATTCTAGTCTTACTTAGCCTTCTTAGCTTTTCATCTAGTGATACTTTTAAGAGCAGATTTTATACTTTTTCACCTTATGGTTATTTCTTTATAAAGTTTTAAAAACAATAGTCTACCATTTAAGAATAGTGCATACAGAGTCCAAAGTACATTTAAGATACCAAGAAAATCTTGATAAACTTTTGGAATTTGGGATTTTGCTGATCACCTGCAGTAATATGCTTGTCATGAAAATGCTTAGGAAGTATTTTTCTGGCTTCCAAGATCTTTATATATGCCAATATAATATTGAAGTCTGATTTAAATTTTCTCGTAACAATGTAAAAAGAGCTGACAAAATTTTACTGTTTCTTATTTTAGAACTATAGCTTACTTGTCTTGAGTATTCATATGTGGCAACCTCTGTGCAAACCATTTTATATGAGTCATGTCACATATTTCCCTCAGCAAACCATAAAGGCAAGGAGTATTATTATTGTAATTATTAATTTTTTTCACTGAGGAAGCATAAACTCAGAAAAATTAACTTTTACAAGGTTTAAACTAGTCCATGGTACTTCTGGGAATTGAATCCAAGTTCATCTGCAGAAATCCCATGCCCTTAATTTTACTAGCCATTTAAAAGGGAAGAAGCACATTTATACACTAGGTGCTTAGTTGCTTTTATGAGTTTCTTTGTGAAGTTCAAAACTTCTGCGGTAACAAACACACAAGTAGAGCCTCCAGAAAAACAAACAAACAAACAAACAAACAAACAAAAAGCTCATGTCTTCAGTAATAAAGTTCTAGGAGACAGAATTTAGTCTGTGCTCTGTTTCTTCTTCTATAGAAGGATTTTTTTTAGTTTATTTTAAATATAAATTATTCTCATCATTATTCTTAAGAGTTCATGGTTAGTGGAGTTCCCATTGTGGCTCAGTGGTAATGAACCCGACTAGGATCCATGAGGATGTGGGTTCGATCCCTGACCTCACTCAGTGGGTTAAGGATTCAGCATTGCCCTGAGCTGTTGTGTACATCACAGAGAGTGCTTAGATCCTGCATTGCTTTGGCTGTGGTGGAGGCTGACAGCTGTAGCTCTGGTTGGACCCCTACCTGGGAACTTCCATATGCCATGGGTGCAGCCCTAAAAAGCAAAAAAAAAAAAAAAGGAGTTCATGAGTATTGAACTCCCTCAAAGGGGTTAGAAGCCTGGCTTTATAATTAAAAGTAAAAAGCTAAAACCAGATCAGCCTTTGGAGGGTGAACACTCAGTCGACCTATGCATATACAGAAATCACTGTTGTATAAGAAGCAGACTGGTGAGAGTCTGCTCCACATGATTTGCAGAGTCTAAGGGATGTTCATTTCCATCTACTTCTATACCCTGATCCTTTTATTTGGGGAAAAATATTGAGCATTTTTGGCATTTATGATAAATGGGTGTAAAATTTTCATTATTTTCTTCTACTCCAAATCTCAGAAAAGCAGAAATAAGTATTTTTTCTTAAGTGCCTCCAAATAATAGTTAATGGAACTCAAAATATTAGGACATTAGACAATCATCCTTCCCAGATGGGATATCTATGATTTAACCAGTTGGATAACTCATTTTTTTGAGTGCTTAAGTATGTATAATTTCTGCCACTGTGATGTGACCAGTAGAATGAACTTGGTATGACTTTATTCCATACATGTCAGACTTGGCAGTAAATATTTATTGAAAAGTGAACATTTGGTACCCAGTGTTATTAGAAAAGAATAAAACTGAGGCCTATCTATCAAGATGGTGGAGGAGTAAGACATGGCACTCACCTTCCCCCACAAACACAGCAACAACAATAAAAATACACCCAAACACATCTATATTTAGAATGATTTGCACAGAACATCTACTGAACACTGGCAGAAGACCTTAAATCTCCAGAAAAGGAATGAAACCCTCCACATAATGGGTAGAACAAAGAAAAAAAAAACAGAGGGAGGGAAAAGGAATTAGAACAGGACTAGCACTCCTGAGAGGGAGCTGTTAAAGAGGAAAGGAACTCACACCCTGTGAAACCACCTAACTGATAGGAGGATCATCCAAGAGGGAGGGACATCAAAGTCACTGAGAAAAGCATAGCAGCTGGACTGTGGAGGGCAAAGCAGAGTGAGAGCCACACAGGTTAACATGCTTGAAAAACAGGGAAACCACAAATCAAAACCAAACATTACATTCAAAAAAACTAAAAAGAAAAGGACATAAGCATAAAATAAAAGGAAATCATCCAACCAAAAAAAGAAAGCAACAGAGGAGAAACATAGAATAAACTGGAAAACAAGGTTTAAAATGGCAATAAATACATATTTATCAATAATTACCTTAAATGTAAGTGGACTGAATGCTCCAATCAAAAGACATAGAGAGGCAGATTGGATAAAAAAGCTAGAACCTATAATCTGCTGTCTACAAGAGACTCACCTTAGGGCAAAGGACACATAAATTGAAAGCAAGGGGATGGAAAAAGGTATTTCATGTGAATGGAAAGGACATGAAAGCAGGAGTTGCAATACTCATATCAGACAAAATAGACTTTAAGACAAAGACCATAAAGAGAAAGACACGGAAGAACACCATTTAATGATAAAAGGATCTATTCAAGAACAGGATATTACAATCATCAATATATATGCCCCTAATATATAGAGTATCCAGATACACACAATGAATACTAGTAGACATAAAAGGAGAAATTTAATGAGAATAGAAAAACAGTATGAGACTTCCACCTTACTCACATCAATGGACAGATCCTCTAGACAGAAAAGCAGTAAGGCAACAGAATCCTAAATGACACAATAAAATTAGACATAAATTGACATTTTCAGGACACTACATCCAAAAAGATTAGAATATACATTCCTTTTCAAGTGCACATGGAATGTTCTCAAGGATTGACCACATACTGTGGCACAAAACTAACCTCAACATTGTTAAGAGCATAGAAATTATTTCAAGTATCTTCTCTGACCACAATGGCATGAAAATAGAAATCAACTATGGGAAAAAGAATGAGAAAAAAAACTGACTAAACAACATGCTACCGAAAAAAAAAGTCAATGAAAAATCAAAAGAAAAAAAGAAAAAATCAAAAGGGAAATTAAAAAATACCTCGAGACATACAGTAATGAAAACACAACCATTCAAAATCTATGGGATGCTGCAAAAGCAGTGCTTAGAGGAAATTTCATAGTGATACAGGCCTTCCTCAAAAAAGAAGAAAAATCCCAATCAACAACTTGACCTACCATCTAAAAGAATTAGGGAAATGATAACAAACAAAACCCAACATCAGCAGAAGGAAGGAAACCATAAAGATCAGAGAGGAAGTCAATAAAATAGAGATTCAAGAAAATAATAGAAAAAATCAACAAAACCAAGAGCTGGTTTTTTGAAAAGGTAAACCAAATTGACAGACATCCGTTCAGACTCACCAAGAAGTGGAGAGAAAAACAAACAAAATAAGAAATTAAAACAGAGAAATCATCATGGATACTGCAGAAATGCAAAAAACTACAAGAGAACACTATGAACAATTATGTGCCAACAAATTTGACAAACTAGAAGAAATGTACAATTTTCTAGAGACTTACAGCTTTCCAAAACTGAATCAGGAATTAATAGATCCACTGAACATACTGATCACTAGAAATGAAACTGAATATGTAATAAAAAAAACACTCCCCACAAACAAAAGTCCAGGACCAGATGGCTTCACAGCTGAATTATACCAAACATACAAAGAGGAACTTCTACTCATCCTTCTTAAACTTTTTTAAAAGGTTGAAGAAGAAGGAACACTCCCAAAGACATTCTATGAAGCCTTCATTGCCAAAACCAGACAAATATATTACCAGAAAAGAAAATTATAGGCCAAAGTCTTTGATGAATATAGATGCAAAAATTCTCAAGAAAATTTTAGCCAACTGAATCCAACAACATATAAAAAAGATCACATACCACGACCAAATGAGATTCATTCCAGGTTCACAAGGATGGTTCAGCACGTGCAAATCAGTCAATGTCATACACCACACTAACAAAAGTAAAAAAAACACACGATCTATTGAAATGTAATAGATGCAGAGAAAGCATTTGACAAAGTCCAACATCCATTCATGATAAAAACTCTTACCAAAGTAAGTATAGAAAGAACATACCTTAACATAATAAAAGCCGCTTATGACAAACCTGCAGCAAATATAATACTCAATGGAGAAAAGCTAAAACCTTCCCACTAAAATCTGGAAGAAGACAGTGGTGCCCACTCTCATCACTTTTATTCAACATAGTAATGGAAGTCCTAGCCACAGAGATCAGACAAATAAAATAAATAAAATGTGTCCAAATTGGAAGAGAGGAGGTAAAATTGTATGTATGCAAATGACATGATGCTAAATAGAGAAAACCCTAAGGACTCCAAACAAAAACTACCTGAAATGATCAATTAATTCAGCAAAGGAGCAGGATACAAGGTTAACATTCAGAAATTGCTTGCATTTCTGTATACTAAGAATGAAATATTTCAAAAGGAATGTAAAAATACAATACCTTTTAAAATTACATGCAAAAAACTTAAATTCCTAGGAATAAACATGACCAAAAGGGTGAAAGACACATACGCTGAGACCTATAAAATATTAATCAAGGAAATTAAAGAGGATTCAAAGAAATGAAAAGATATTCCATGCTCTTGGATTGGAAGAATTAATATTGTAAAAATTGCCATATTATCCAAATCAATCTACTGATTCAATGCAATGCCTATCAAATTACCCATGACATTTTTTGCAGAACTAGAACAAACAATCCAAAAATTTATATGGAACCCTAAAAGACCCAGAATTGACAAAGCAATCCTGAAGAACAAAAACCAAGCAGGAGGCATAACTCTCCCAGACTTCAGACAATATTACAAAGCCACAGTATTCAAGACTGTGTGGCACTGGTGCCAAAACAGACATATAGACCAATGCAACAGAATAGAGATCCCAGAAACAAACCCAGACACCTAGGGTCAATTAATCTTTAACAAAGGAGGTGAGAATATATAATGGAAAAATTCTTTTCAGCAAGTGGTGCTGGGAAAACTGGTCAGTAGTATGTAAATCAGTGAAACTGGAATACGCTCTCACACCATGTACAGAAATAAACTCAAAATGACTTAAAGACTTAAACATAGACAAGACACCATCAAAATCCTGCAAGAGAACATAGGCAAAACATTCTCTGACATAAACAATACAAATGTTTTCTTAGGTCAGTCTCCCAAGGCAACAGAAATACAAGCAAAAATAAACCAGTGGGACCTAATCAAACTGACAAGGTTTTGCACAGTCAAGGCAACCATAAAAAACCACAAAAAGACAACTTACAGAATGGGAAAAAATGTTTTGAATAATGCAACTAACAAGGGGTTAATCTCTCAAATATACAAGCAACTTATACAACTCAACAGCAAAGAAAAAAAAAAAACAAAACCACACACACACATACACACACAAAACCCCAAAAAACAATAAACCAATTGAAAAATGGGTGGAAGACCTAAACAGACATTTCTCCAAAGAAGATATACAGATGGCTAACAGGCACATAAAAAAATGCTCAACTCACTAATTATTAGGGAAATGCAAATCAAAACTACTATGAGGTACAACCTCACACCAGTCAGAATGGGCATCGTTAAGTCCACAAATAATAAATGCTGGAGAGGATGTGGAGAAAAGGGAACCCTCCTACACTATTGGTGGGAATGTAAATTGGTAAACCACTGTGGAAGATAGTATGGAATTACCTCAGAAAACTAAGTATAGTACTGCCATATGACCCAGCAATCCAACTCTTGGGCACATATCCAGATAAAACTTTCCTTGAAAAAGATACATACATCAGTATGTTCACTGCAGTGCTATTCACAATAGCCAAGACAGGGAAACAACCTAAATGTCCATCAACAGATGAATGGATTAAGAAGAAGTTGTATATATATATGAGTAGTATTCCACACACACAATGGAATACTACTCAGCCATAATAAAGAACAAAATAATGTCATTTGCAACAACATGGATGGAACTAGAGACTCTCATACTAATTGAAATAAGTCAGAAAGATAAAGACAAATACCATATGTTATCACTTACATCTGGAATGTAATATGTAGTACAAGTGAAACTTTCCACAGAAAAACTCATGGACAGGAAGAACACATTTGTTGTTGCAAGGGGGAGGGGGAGGGCATGAGTGGACTTGGAGTTTGGGGGTAATAGATGCAAACTATTGTGTTTGGAGTGGATAAGCAATGATATCCTGTTGTATAGCACAGACAACTATATCTAGTCACTTATGATGGAGGATAATGTGAGAAAAAAGAATTAAAAAAAAGAATAAAGCATAGTCATGATTGAGAAGAAATTTAATAATATGTCATGCACTGTTTTATGGGATGTATAGCATTTTATGTGCTTTACCATCTTGAATATTAGAAAGATGAAGATAATTTTATAGAATCAAGAATTAATAACCTTTGAACCAATGAAATCTATGACATTTCTGTTGACCTAACAAGTTTGTATGGGTCCATTCATTATAGGCAGTTAACAATGTTTTACTTTTTAGCCAGCAACTAATGAATAGCTGAGGGCAGAAAGTTTCTGCAAGTCATAATTTCCAGGAATAATACGTGAAGTAATATGTTCTGCTTTTTAAGTTTCCCGATAATGGATTTTTTCGTGTCTTCGTATATTATCACATAGATTTGTTCCTCCAATTTGAAGATGATGTGATTGTCTTACATGTGATAATCTCTTGGTGATTCCTCATTGAAACATCCAATCTTGTTTAAACACAGGATAAGGTATTATTTTTAAAAGAAGTCAGTGAAGTACCCTATCATATAAAATATATGCTTACAAGGCATGCTTAACATCATTTAATTTATTGCTGTAAACAATGTATAGTATTTTCCCAGGAAACACACAATTCATGGAAAATGTGTTCTCTTATACATAGTATATTTACATTTTATGTAGAGATGCTAAAGGAATACAACTAAAATCATTTACAAAAAGAATTGGAAAGGTACAAAAGAATATAAAGGAAAACATTACAGACTGAATATTCAGTGTGCCAAGATTTACCCAACAATCCCCAGACTCTCTAAGACTGTGAGAGCATAACTGTGTTAGAGTTCACTGACTTGATTTGCTGTCTTTCTGAATCTTCCCCATGTCTTTTGGTTTATCTTCTATATCCTCATCATTTCCTTCTTTGTAGAGATGGTGTCCAAGCTGGTAGCTTGTTTATTTGTCTTTAGTCTCTTTCCTACAACAGTACATCTCATCTAAAATGTTGAGTATGCTTTTTCAAATCACATTTTATTCATCAAACACTGACTCAAGAGTCAATTAGGAAATGTCACTTTAAGACCCTCAGAGCATAGTGTTGGGGGATGCAGGGAGCCTATTCCTAAAAACCCAACAAGACTTGGCTAGAGAAAGCAAGGAACCCTACCAACTCACATACACTGTTTTTTACCTTGTTCTCTGCCACTGCCTAGATTATGTTTTGATCAAATTCAAGTTTGACTTCATTGCTTTTCCTAAAGGTTGGTGTTACCCTTCATAACTAGTTCCTTCTCTACATCAGTATGTGACACTGATGTAGTAGCACCAGTTTTTAGATTTGCTAAAATGGGTTCCTCAGTTGCTGGCCTGCATTAGCATTCTGGGATTATGGTGGCAATAGTTTCTCATATGTTGCAATGTCTGCACTTGTTTCTTCCTCTCTACTGCAATGATTATAAAATGTTTTTTTTTTCATGGAGATCTGCAAAATGTTCATAGGTTTTTAATGAATGAGAAGGGTTCCAAGAACAAACAAATATGAAAAATGGCATCTCTACTGCAAGGCTTCTCAGAGCTTTTGATATGCTAATATGCATTGTGTTATGCTAATGTGAATTGGGGCTCTCCAAGAGGGAGAACTAATATGGAACTTATTTGACCCAGAAACTATTTTTTAAAGACAAACTTCTGTTACCATCACAGGGAATTACAGTATTCCAAAAAAAGTAGTTTGTAGCGTTTGGACTTCTCTGGAAATCAAATTCCTTATACTTTGACCAACTCATTTTACCTTCTCTAGAAAGTATTTTTCTCATCTCAGTAGTTTGCTTTTTAAAAAAAAAAATCACTGATCGTTTTAAACCTTCAGTGTCAGCTATATGTATTATACAGTCTCAGAAAAAAAAAAAAGAGAGAGAACATGGCGGTTTCAGCTTCTAGAGCCTTGATTCTATATTTTATGCCTATTCAGATGAATGTTGAAAGGAATTTTGGGAAGAATAATATTCTAGACCAGGAGGTTATATAATTACTTTTAGTCATCACAGCAAGCAGTTTAAGAGAGATAGGAGACAGTCATCCAACTAAAGTAATTGTGTAGGCCCTTGCTATTTGGGATGGTAGGGCATGTAACCCAGGAAGACATAGAAGTTCAGATGTTAGTAGAGATCTCATGAATGGACAGAATTCCTCAGAGTGAGCTCTGGTGCAGATGATCATCAGAAGCCCACAGACCTTGTCTCTTGTATTAAGGGAAGGAGCCATAGAAAGGGGAACTGGAATAGAGGTGGAGTCACTCATAATATGTCTAGTTGATCTGGGACAGTCCTCCTTGTCCATGCTGTCCCAGCACAACTCATAAGATTGCCCTCTTTCACTCTCAACATGACTGGGTACTATAAAATTCGTAGAGGAAAACATGGGGACAATACTCTTTGACATAAATTGCAGCAATATTTTTTGACCCATCTCCTAGAGCAATGAAAATTAAACCAAAAATAAGCAAATGGGACCTAATTAAACTTAAATTTTTTCCTTAGCAAGGAAACCATAAAAAAACAGCAAACAAACAAAAAACCTGAAAAACAACCCATAGAATGGGAGAAAATCTTTGCAAATGAAGTCATTGACAAGGGATTAAGCCCCAAAATATATAAACATCACATACAGCTTTATGCCAAAAAAAAAACATTAAAAATGATCAGATCTAAATAGATATTTCTCCAAAGGAGACAGACAGATGGCCAAAAAACATATGAAAAGATGCTCAACATCACCAATCATTAGAGAAATGCAAAATAACTCAATGAGGTACCACCTCACACTAGTCAGAATGGCCATCACTGAAAAGTCCACAAACAATAAATGCTGGAGAGGGTGCAGAGAAAAGGGAACCCTCCTACACTGCTGGTGGGAATGTAAGCTGGTGCAACCATTATGGAGAATAGTATGGAGGTTCCTTAAAAAACTAAATATGGGACTAAAATATTATCTAGCAACCCCACTCCTGGGCATATATACAGAGAAAACCATAATTCAAAAAAATACATGCACCCCAGTGTTCACTGCAGCACTATTTACAGTAACCGAGGCATGGAAGCATCCTAAATGTCCATCAAAGGAGAAATGTGTGAAAAAGATGTGGTACATGCATACAATGGCATATTATTCAACCATAAAACGTTTGAAATAATGCCATTTGCAGCAACATGGATGAACCTAGAAATTATCATACTATGTGAGGTAAGTCAAACAGAGAAAGGCAAATATCATATGAGATCATGAATATGTGGAATCTAATAAAAAATGATACAAAAGAATTTACAAAACAGAAACAGATTCAAAGATTTTAAAACCAAATTTTTGGTTACCAAGGGGGAAACATGGGTGGTGGAGGGATAAATTAGGGGGTTGGGATTGATATACACACACTCCTACAAAATATATAGGTAACAAGGACCCACAGTATAGCACAGGGAAATCTGTTCAATACTGTGTAATAACCTACATGAAACAGAATCTGAAAAGGAATGGATAAATGCATATGTATAACTGATTTACTTTGCTATACTCCTAAAAATAACACAGCTTTGTAAATCGACTATACCCCAATAAAATTTATTTAAAAGAAAGCATTTGTTTGAGTGATTAACTCTACAGGCACTTTGGATAAGAGAGAAGACAAGAGCCAGTAGAGGAGCAGTGTGTCCTAAATGTGCAGGACATAAACATTACTTAAAAGGAAAAGAACAATGAAAATTGCCAAGGGCAATGTTTAATCAGTGATGATGAGGCTGACTGTAGATTTTAAGGTAGAATAGTTTCAATAGGAAAGTAAGGTCAACCAGTTTAGTTTTGATCTGCAGACTCTTCATTTTTGCCAAATGTATTGTAATTTAATAATCAGGGTTCATATTTTGTTGATATTTTGTCAGATTTCTGATACGTTGTTTAGAAGATTTTTAAG
>PVHT021183526.1:8471159-8487033 GCA_004024745.2 Catagonus wagneri | reverse complement strand
GCAATGTTTAATCAGTGATGATGAGGCTGACTGTAGATTTTAAGGTAGAATAGTTTCAATAGGAAAGTAAGGTCAACCAGTTTAGTTTTGATCTGCAGACTCTTCATTTTTGCCAAATGTATTGTAATTTAATAATCAGGGTTCATATTTTGTTGATATTTTGTCAGATTTCTGATACGTTGTTTAGAAGATTTTTAAGAAATATAAAATAATCATTTTTAAGCATAGAATTTTACAGCCAAGTTGCTTCAAGTGTTAGTTAAAAACAAGTGTATAAAATTTTGCATTGCTATGTCTCCCATAATACTTTGCATTATGTTTACATAGTAAGCACTTCGTTTGATATGTTAATGCGTACTCTGACTATTGGCCCAGGCAAAGAAGGCCTAAATGTAATTATAAAATAGCTAAAAGACCCTTTTAAAAGTTTTGACAATGTGCATACAATTTAATGTCTTCTATGCAGACATAAACCACTTTATCATTCCACCAAACAAGGGACACAGTCTAAAGTAGCTGTTGTAATTTTTTCGTGTTAGTTGGCCACTCTTGTCAGTAACCCACTTTGTCAAAGAATGTTCTAGTTATTCTTAGGGATTATGAAAGAAATAGGTGATACTGGCTCTGCCTGAAAGAGCTTAAGGAATAAATTTATTTAAGGATTATATTGCCTTTCCTTTGATGAATTATATCTCTGCATTATTGGAATTTTGTTTTATATGGGTACACCTACAGCATATGTAAGTTCTCAGGTCAGGGACTGAATCTGAGCCATAGCTGCTACCTATGCCAAGCTGCAGCAATGCCTCTGCAGTGAGTGACTCAAGCTGCTGCAGTTGGATTTTTAACCCACTTATCCACAGCAAGAACCCTTATAGGAAATTTTAATAGGTAGTAAGATCACTCATACACCATACAGATAGAAGGAGAGATACATAGTCAGGAAAAACCAGCCTCCCATTCCTTTAAACTGAGAGAATATGCTTAGGGAAATATGTAAGATAGAAAGACAAGTACTACTTGGTATGATATATGTAGAATCTAAAGGAACAAAACAAATGTATAGAGCAGAACAGAAACAGACTTACAGATACAGAAAACAAAGCAGTGGTTACCAGTAGGGAGAGGGAAGGGGGGAAGGACTTATTAAGGATACAAGATTAAGAGATACAAACTACTACGCATAAAATAAATAAGCAAAAATGTATTGTACACAATACATTATAGCCATTATTTTATAATAATTATAGCCATTATTTTATAATAAACTTTAATGGAGTATAATCTATAAAAATACTAAATCATTACGCTGTGTACATGAAACTAATATAATACTGTAAATGAACTATACTTCAATAAAAATAGTAACTGAAACTATTTTGAGGTCGTCAGTTTTTGCAGTAATCATGGGATAAGCTATAAACTGGTGAAATCTGTCCAGTATCTACTATGATAAATTTATGAAATGTTCCTTTCTGTGTTCTAATTTATCTAATTGAGAGTAATTCAAATGAGTCAATCAAATCATGGTACTACCTGGAATTCCTCCTTCAAAATTCCAGCGTCCCTAAGAGGGCATTGTACTATCCACATGAAATAGTTTTCAATATTTAACACTTTAATATAAAATAATTAATGAGATTGATTTCTAACAGGATAGTTGGCATTGTTCAAGTACTCAGTAGAATGGAGGCATAGATTAAGTGAAGACTGGGCAAGAGAAAATATCTGGCTCATAAATGGATGCCCTGGGAGTGCTTACATATATGGGTCATTGCAAAAGAGCATCCTTGGAAACCAGGAGCCACTATGAGCCAGATGGAGGGAGAGTGAAACTATGAAATTGGAGGTCTGATGATTAGCTTCTTCATTTTGTTCTAAGGCCAACTGCAGATATTTCAAGTGTTTTAACAGGCTGTGTGATACATATATAATCTTACATTGATGGGATATTTTCCTTCTATGTACTTAATGTCATTATTGAAGGTGGACTTTAGTGAATATAAAAAGAAGTGTAAACGATGGTTGAACCACCTATGTGGCTTATTTTATTTTGCCCAATTCCATGGTATATGGAGTTTCCCAGGCCAGGGATGGAATCTGAGCTGCAGCTACTACCTATGTCACAGCTGTGGCAATGCCAGATCCTTAGCCCACTGTGCTGGGCTGGGGATAGAATATGTGCCTGAGCAGAGATAATGCTGATCCTTAACCCACAGCACAACAATGAGAACTCCCACTTATTGGCTTTAACGGTTACCAGAAATGCATTCTCATATCAGTATTTTAAATTGATCCAAGACCAACAATTACTTGCCAAGATTTATAAAAGAAAAATAATTAGGAAAAGTAAATGTTGACTGTCAACATGAGCAGGCACAAAAAAAATCTAAAAGAAAATTGTCATTAAAAAGATGAATGGCTGCAACCTGACCTAAGGAGCAAAAAAAATGAAGTGACTGGAGAACATAATTTATTAAGAGAACTAGATAGCATCATCTTATCTGTTATCTTGAGCAACTCATGAGAGTGGAAGAAGGGTTACAGTTAATTAGCTGAATGTCGATTTTTGTCTGACTCTGACAATTGTTTAACCATGAGAAATAATAGTTTTTATACTTGGAATAGCTATAAGTTTATTTAAAGAAAATGATCATTAGGCTTCTTTCAAAAGATGTGACTTGGGAGAATTAAAGATTAATACTTTTCTATAGGAAGTAGTGAATACTAGTTGAGATAGGGATTAAGTTGTATCCTTAGTAACTATTGTAGTGGCTGCATATAATACGTGTTAAATATCTATTGAACTAAGCAGTACTTGAAGGAAAAGTGAAATCTGTGATTAGTAATACAGCATTATTCAGTCTTATAATCTTTTTCTCTTTTTGAAAATATTAAACCTTCATTCATGACTTTAATGTTTATACTATAAAGATAACGGATATTTCTGAGTATTACAATAGAAAATATATTAAATATTAAAAAAACATTTTCCAAAATACGCTATTAGGCTATGATGTGCATTATAAGGACCTTGCTATCTTCCTCTCTCAGGTTCCTTAATCAGTTAAGAATCAATTTGTTTTATTTAAAACTGTTTATTAGAATATTAGTGTGTATAGCAAATCTAACTTAGTGGCTTAAAACGGGAACTGCCATTTATTTTTTCACTCATGAATCCGCAATTTACATAGGGCTAGGAAGACATGGCTTACTTCCGGTCCATATGATATCAGCTGAGTGGCTTGAATGGGTATGAAAAATTCAACTTTTTTTTTTTTTTGATTTTTAGGGCTGCACCTATGGCATATGGAAGTTCCCAGGTTAGGCACCAATTGGAGCTATAGTCGCTGGCCTACACCACAGCCATAGCAATCCGAGATCTAAGCTGTTCTGCGACCTACACCACTGCTCATGGCAATGTGGGCTCCTTAACCCACTGAGCAAGGCCAGGGATAAAACCCACAACCTCATGGATTCTGGTCGGGTTTGGTAACCGCTGAGCCACTAAGGGAACTCCCTGAAAAATTCACTTCTTTTTGGTTCAGCCACAGTCATGGCTGGTAAGGTGATATTGTCAAGCTGTGTGCTGCACATGCCATGATAGATTGATAGGCTATCCTTCTCCCTATCTTAGCTATCCCTATTACATACAAATGTAATTAGAAAGGGGAGCGGTGGTGGAACCACCTACATAGCCACAAGTGTTACCAGAAATGTAACAATAGCCAAGACTAATGGCCAGGGGCCTTGATCCCCTCCATGCAGATCTTTCTAGAAGAACGTTTGGGCCTCCTCACAACACAGAATCTAGATTCCAAGGGCAGGTGTTTCTAATAGTGAGGAATTGGAAGTTTCTAGTATCTTAAGACTTGGGCCCAGATATGGGCCTATTATTACGCAACTGTATTCTCTCAGTAAATCAGTCATAGACCATTCCTAGATTCAAGGTCATGGGATGTAGACCCTGTCTGTCAGTGGAAGGGGTGACAGAGAATTTGTAGCCATCTTTAATCTAACATAATTCTCTTTAAAGCAGTCCCCTTACGGTGAATAAGAAAAAAATAAGACTTTTTAGATAAAACATTTACTGGTGTATATGCCAGAATTACCAAGTCTTTAAATATGGTAAGCTTGTAAAATTAGCTGTCTTAAACTGTCTTAAGCTTAAGAGGCTACAGGAGAACATATAAAAAGAGACTTACCAGTTTTATTGGGTGAGTCTAATTATTACTAGTGAAGTAGCCAAATTACCTATAAGGCATCCCATTCAGAGCATAAAATTACATAATAGTATTCTACAAAACTGTCCAGGCCAAGCATGAACTTTCATGTTTGATGAATGACAGTAGGTAGGTCTTCAAAATTTATTTATTATCTTATTATGGTCAAGGCAGGTATCACCTTAACTTCTAAATATTTAATTCTCTCACATGCATTGATAATGTGTATTCCTTCTGTTTCTGTATCACCTGTAGTGAAACTTTGATTTGAAAAGTGATGTTTCTGAAAAACTGTTTACTAGGATTTTTGGAGTGTGAACTTACTGGAAAAAAATATGTGAATACCTACCATGTTCTACGAACTGGTCTTTGTTCTGGAAATACAGCCTTGAGCAAAAAGGACAAGGCAAAGCCCACACCTGTACTTAATGGATTTTGCATTTCTTTTTTCTTCCCTCACCACTGGATTATTTATTTATTTATTTATTTATTTATTTATTTATTTATTTATTTATTTAAAACATAGTTGATTTACATGTTTCTTCGATTTCTGTTGTACAGCAAAGTGACCCAATCACACACAATTCCCTGTGATGTGTAGTAGGACCCCATTGCCCATCCATTCCAAATGTAACTGTTTGCATCCACCAACCCCAAACTCCCGATCCCTCCCCCTTCCCCTGTGGAAACCAACCACAAGTCTGCTCTCCATGTCTGTGATCTGTTTCTGTTGTATAGATAGGACATCTGTGCCATATGTTAGATTCCACATAGAAGTGATATCATGTGGTATTTGTCTTTCTCTTTCTGACTTACTTCTCTTAATATGAGAATCTCGTTTTGCATTTCCAAATGGAAGATGTGTATAAAAATAAATAACTGTATAATGTGAATTAAAGTAGTGATAAATAATATTAAGAACATAGGGACAGTAGGGGGAATGGAGAGTGATATTAAAGGAAAGGGTATTCTTTCTGCTGTGTGAAAATTATTTGGTAGCTGTTTCCATGATGACAATGATGATGATAGATAACATTTCTTGGATGCTTTCTCCCTATTGGACTCTCTTTTAAAATTTCTTCATAGGCCCTATCTCATTTAGCACAACTCTTTTGTAGAGATTCTAGAGTAATTTTAAAATTGTAAGAGAGGAGATAGAATCCTAATGAGATTTAGTAACCATACTGGTCTTAAATGTTGAAAATGTTTTAAGGAAGAATCGGTTTCTCTTTTTATTTTTATTTTTTTCAAGATATTAAATTACATCTGAATTTAATTCCTTTTTAAATTTTTTAAATTACAGTTGATTTACAATGTTCTGTCAACTTCTGCTGTACAGTAAAGTGACCCTGTTCTACATATATATATATATACACACACACACACACATATATATATATATATATATATATGCATTCTTTTTCTTACGTTATTCTCCATCATGCTTCATCAGCTGGATCTGATTTCTTATCCACTCCAAATGTCATAGTTTGCCTCTACTAACCCCAAACTCCCAGTCCATCCCACTTCCTCCAACTCCACCTTGGCAACAAGTCCTCCATGTCCATGAGTTTGTTGCTTTTCTATAGATAGTTTCATTTATGCCATATATGAGATTCCACATATAAGTGATATCATATGGCATTTGTATTTCTCTTTCTGACTTACTTCACTTGGTATGAGAATCTCCAGTTCCATCCATGTTGCTGAAAATGGCATTGCTTTGTTCTTTTTATGGCTGAGTGGTATTCCATTGCATATATATATATATATACACACACATATATATATATACACACATATATATATATATATACCACATTTTCTTAATCCATTTATCTGTTGATGGACACTTAGGTTGTTTGTATGTCAAAAAGACAGTCTCTTTAGCAGGTTGGTGTTGGGAAAACTGGACAGCTGCATGTAAATCAATGAAACTAGAACACACCTTCACATCATGCACAAAAATAAACTCAAAATGGCTTACAGACTTAAATATAAGATAAGACACTGTAAAACTAGAAAAGAAAATAGGCAAAACATTCTTTGACATCAATTGTAAAAATGTTTACTTAGGTCAGTCTCCCAAAGCAACAGAAATGAAAACAAAAATAAACCAATGGGATCTAATCAAACTAAAAAGCTTTTGCACAGCAAAGGAAACCATAAAAAACAAACAAAAAGACAATCTACAGAATGGGAGAAAATAGTTTTAAGTGATGCAACCAACAAGGCTTTTTCTTTTTAAAGATATGCATATATACATGGATATGTGTACATGATAAAATTTAATAAAAATGTACACTAAAATATGGCTGCATGTAAAAAACAAGTGGAATATAATGTCTATAGTCCAGTTAATTGTACTGTGCCATCATCAATTTCCTGGTTTTGATAACTTACTGTAATTTGGTAAGATATCATTGAGAGAGCTGCATATGGGATATATGAACTTTCTCCATGGTTTTTATAATATTTCATAGTAAAAACTTATATGTATTTATGTGTGTTGTATATATATGTAATTATATACATATGGTTGTGTGTGTGTGTGTGTGTGTGTGTGTGTATATATATATATATGTCTTATCTTAAATTATGACCTTGTTGAATCCTACTCATTGTAGGACAGCACACCCACATGAAAATGGGGGCCAAAGTGGATATCTTTGTAATATACCAAACTTCATGTGATATTGATTATATTTTTTCATTTATTAATGCTGAAATATTTAAATACATTAACAGTTTATGCATATTTTTGTGCTTAAGCTTTTTTTTATTATTAACAATGAATTTTATTTCAGTTATAGGTGTACAAAGATCATAAGTCAATTCGATAGATTTTGTGTCCCAAACCCACAGTGCATCCCCCCACCCCCCAGACTGTCTTATTTGAAAAACCAAGGTTTTCCAAAATCTGTGAGTCATTGTCTGTTCTTCAAAGAAGTTCATTGTGTTTCTTTAGTTTCCACATGTAAGCGGTAGCATTGGGTGTTGCTGTCTAATTGTCTGAATGGTTTCACTTCGTATGATAATTTAGGTTCATCCATGTTGCTATAAATGTTGTTATTCCGTTCTTTTTAATGGCTGAGTAATATTCCATTGTGTGTATGTACCATATCTTCCCTATCCACTCCTCTGTCGATGGGCATTTAGGTTGTTTCCATGACCTGGCTTCTTCCCTCTCTAGCTGCTTTAGATGTAAAGTTAGGTTGTTTATGTGAGCTTTTCCTTGTTTCCGGAGGTAAGCTTGTATTCCTATATACTTTCCTCTTAGAACTGCTTTTGCTGCATCCCAGAAGTTTTGGAGTGTCGTGTCTTTATTGTCATTTACTTCTAAGAATTTTTTAATTTCCTCTTTGATTTCTTCAGTGATCCATTGGTTGTTTTCTTGTTTTTGTATGCATTCGGCTAGTCTATGTCTTTTGGTTGGGGCATTCAGTCCATTAACATTTAAGGTAATTACTGTTATATATGTGTTCTTATTGCCATTATATTAACTGTTTGGGGTTTTTGTTGCTCTTTTTTTTTTTTACCCTGAAGTTTTGATATAGGAGTCTATATACAAATGAGATTGTTTTAAGTTGTTGGTTTCTTAATTGCACATGTGTCTCCAGTGACCTGCATTTGTGCTCTCTTCTCACGATTTCTAATTTTGGTAGCACAGTTGTGCATGGATGATTTAGTATCTTTACTGTATATATGCCTTTCCTGGTGAGCCTTGTCATTTGTGGTGTTTTTGTTTTTCTTTCTGGTTGTGGCCTTTTCTTTTCTGCCTAGAGAAGTTCCTTTAGGATTTGTTGTAAAGCTGGTTTAGTGTTGCAGAAATCTCTTAGCTTTTGCTTCTCTGTAAAGGTTTTGATCTCTCCTTCAAATCTGAATGTGAGCCTTGCAGGATAAATCAATCTTGGTTGGAAGTTTTTCCCTTTCATCACATTAAGTATATTATGCCACTCCCTTCTGGCCTGCAGAGTTTCAGCTGAAAAATTTTCTGATAACCTTATTGGGGTTCCCTTGTATGTCATTTCTTTCTTTTCCCTAGCTGCTTTCAAAATTGTCTCTTTGTCTTTAATTTTGGTCATTTTGATTAATATGTGTCTCAGGGTGTTCCTCCTTGGGTTTATTTTATATGGTACTCATTGTGATCCTGAATTTGACTGAGTGGTTCCTTTCCCATATTAGGAAAGTTTTCAGCTATTATCTCTTCAAATAGTTTTCCTGTCCCTTCTCTCTCTCTTCTCCCTCTGGCACCCCTATAATATGGATATTGGTGCATTTAACATTATCCCAGAGTTCTCTGAGACTCAGCTCATTTCCTTTCAATCTTTTATCTCTTTTCTCATCCACATTAGTGATTTCCACTAATCTGTCCTCCACCTTGCTGATTCGTTCTTCTGCCTCCTGTATTCTACTGTTGGCTGCTTCTAATGGATTTTTTATTTCATTTATTGTATTTTGCATCTCTTCTTGTTTAATTTTTACATCTTGTATTTCTTTGCTCAGTGTTTCCTGTAAATTATCAATCCTTGCCTCCAGTTTATTTCCAATATCTTGCATCATCTTCAGCATCAACAGTCTAAAGTCTCTTTCTCAGAGGCTGATAATCTCATCACTGAGCAGTTGTTCTGGGCTTTTCTCTTTCTCCCTTATCTGTGTTATAGTTTTCTGTCTTTTCATTTTTATAGGGTTTTGGTGTGGTGACCTTTTTGCCAACAATAGAGTTGTAGCCTCTCTTAGTTCTGGCGTTTGCCTCCCCTGTGACTAAAGTTGGTATTGGCGGGGCTTGCTGTAGGCTTCCTGGTGGGAGGGACTGGTGCCTGCCCACTGGTAGGTGGGGTTGATTCCTCTCCCTCTGATGGGTGGGGCTTTGTCTCTGGATGAGATTAGAGGCTGGCTGTGTTCCTGAGGTGTCTTTAGGCAGCCTGTTTACTGATGGGTGGGACTGAAATCCCACCTCGATTATTGTTTGGTCTGGGGCTTCTCAGCGCTGATGGGAGGGATCAGATTTTCCCAAAAATGGCCACCTCCAGAGAAATGCAGACTGATGAACGTTCCCGAGAGTTTCGCCTCCAGTGCTCTTCCTCCACAACAAGACACAGTCACCTCTATTTTCCCAGGAGATCTTCCAAGAATTGCAGTCAGGTTCCACCTGGATTCCTATGGAGACTGCTTTGCCCTGGGACCCAGTGCACGTGAAAGTCTGTGTGTGCCTTTCAAGGATGGGGTCTCTCTTTCCCCCTGTCCTGTGGAGCTCCTGCACACAAGCCCCGCTGGCCTTCAATGCCTAGATGCTCCAGGGTCTCTTTCTCCCTGTGCCCGATCCCCAGGTGTGGGGTTTTGACGTGGGGCTCAGGACTCTCACTCCTGTAGCTGAGTCTCTGTGGTGCAGTTATTTTCCAGTCTGTGGGGCTTCCCACCTGGGAGGTATGGGGTTGCTTCTATCACGTAATTGCCCCTCCTACCTCTTGATGTGGTCTCCTCTTTGTCTTCTGGAGCAGAGTATCTTTTTTGGAAGTTTACAGTCCATTTGGTTGAAGGCTGCTCGGCATTTGGTTGTAGCTTTGCTGTTTTTCGGTAGAGAAGTTGAACTCCAGTCCTTCTACTCCACCATCTTAATCCAATCTTAAGCTTTTAATATGAGTAAAATGTGTTCATATTTAATGTACTGAAAAGGTGAAATGTATGTTAATTTTTTAAACTGAAAGGCAGTAGTAGACACTTTGGCAAATATAGCATATTACAAGCATCTTAGGGAGCCAAATGAGTTGAACCTGTCAGAATAATAGTTATTTGATATTTACTGACAATTTAAAATGGCTGGGTACTATTCAAAAACATGACTGTAGCATTATTTCATTCACCTCTAAAAATCTCATTTTAAAAATATAAGTTCTCTTTATTTCCCTTTTCTGGAAATGCAGAATTCATATTTGCTATCTGATTCTTCTACCATTAGTTTGTTCACATTATTTCTGTGTTTGTCTTTCTTAAAATACCAACAATGATGGAATAGTGTTAAATGTATTATTACCTCTACTTTTCCTAATTTTTTTAAATATAAATATTCAAAGATTTAAAGACTCAGTTGAGAAATATCAGCACTATATTCTTCATACTCAGTTTTAACATAATATAATCTATCTTAATATTGGTTCTACACTGGATCAAAATCCCTAAATAGCAAAAAACAAAAAAGAAAAAAAACACTGAGTAAATGCCTGTAAAATCTTAGCTTCATATTGAGAAACTGTATTTTTTTTGTAGTCAAAGAGCAATTGTTCTTTAAAATATGATTTTCTAAAAATAGATTGGGGCTCTTAAGTTGCTTCACTAGCTTGATTTTATACTACTTCTATCAAATTGGATTTGGTTGATGAAACTGCAAAATAAGACAGTCCATACTTTTTGTTTAGAGGAGTCATTTTTCCAGTGCTCGAATGGAAGTGATCATTCTCTAATATTCTTGTGAAATGCTTATGGAATGTATGTGGTTATTAGATACTGTGTTTACTAAATGTTAAGGGGGATAAAATACTGCCCTGTTTTCAAAAGGGCCTACTGTTAACGAGGAATAAAACCAGAGGGACAGGGTAGGCAGGGAGTGGTGTGTGATTGAAAAAGTGTTGCGTTTCGGCTGAACTCAATTGCTTTTTAAAAGCTTTCACAGGGTTAGGTCAAAATTCCTGATCTGACCAGATTTGCAAAGAGTAGTTGGTAAATTATGGGTTGAGGGAGGAGGTAGCCCTCAGGGGTATTAAAAACCACATTCCTTTCCTGGCCACTATAGATAAATAACATTGGTTTTGCAAGGTGACTTTAAAATAATGAAAATTAAAAAAAAATGTAATGTTCTGGAATACTGACATGAATTTAATAACTAAAATTTCTGGCACTCCTAAAGTTTTATTTTCACTGTTAATCCCATACCTGTTTCTGTCTAGAAGCTTCTGGAATGTAACACTCTGATTTATCTCCACTCTCTGTATTTCTGATGTTCTGTCAAAAATATTTATAAGGAGGAAGTATTCCAAAAGCTGGAGGAAGCAACAATGAGAAAGAGACATTTCTAAACTGGATCATCAATCCCTTGAAAATTTAAATTGATTAGACTTCATTAAGGAGGACCAGCCTGAAGGATAAATTTAGTCACAAGGTTAAGAATATCTTAGGCAAATTATAACCTAGGATCATCTAATGCCTCCTGAAATCTATCAGCCATTCTCTTATTTTACCACTTTGACTAGATTGGCGCTCACTCATAAAATCATGTTCACCATAGTACAGGTAACATTTACTGGGTGGATATCACATTCCAGGCACTCTTCTCAGGGGTTGCCATGCATAATCCTGAAAAGTTTATAAAGGCATCTCTGTCAAATGATTCACTGATTTGGCCAATATTCATATCATTTTTTTTCACTTGGGATATTTGTTTTATTTTCATCATTTCTTCTCTTTCAGCTCTTCTTTATGCAACTATTTTTGGAAATGTTACCACAATTTTCCAGCAAATGTATGCCAACACCAACCGGTACCATGAGATGCTGAATAATGTACGGGACTTTCTGAAACTCTATCAGGTCCCCAAAGGCCTTAGTGAACGAGTCATGGATTATATTGTCTCAACATGGTCCATGTCAAAAGGCATTGACACAGAGAAGGTATGGGTTATTATTATTGTTTTTATCTATTTTCTATTTCAGTAGGCTCTTTGGATGCCTGTGTCTTTCTCACTCACATCTTATTTGTATAATTAGTTCATAAATGTTACTCTGTATTTCAAAGCAACATATCAGTAAATCATATTATTGAATGCTTAGAAGGTGGAAAGCACTCAACCATTAATCATCACACCCAATTTAGGAATTGTGATTCCTGAAAACAACTAATTACTCCATTTCCCTAAACACTCTCATTACACTCAGAGTGATTTGCTGCATTCCTCTAAAATGCTAACTAACTGTGCTATCATTTCTCCTGCTAGATTTTATTCTTGATTTTTCTTTTGAAATTTTACCCATTTAAAATTTAGAAAGAGGAGTTCCCATCATGGTGCAGCGGAAACGAATCTGACTAGGAATCATGAGGTTGCAGGTTCAATCCCTGGCATTGTTCAATGGGTCAACGATCCGGTGTTCCTGTGAGCTGTGGTGTAGGTTGCAGACATGGCTTGGATCTGGCATCACTGTTGTTCTGGCATAGGCCAGAAGTTGTAGCTCCTAAGAAGACCAAAAAAAAATTTAGAAAGAAACTTCCTTGTTTATAACTAAAAGACATTACGTCTTCTAGTCTACCCTCTAATTTCTCCTCTCTCATGTTTTAGAATGCAACTTATAATTCCTCCTGACCCCTTTCCTTACACAAGTCTCTGAAATGGACACCACCCTCCCAATCCACCTGCCCACTCTAGATTCTTGCTTTTCTTTCTTTTTTTCTTGTCTTTTTGCCTTTTGTAGGGCCGCACTCATGGCATATGGAGGTTCCCAGCCTAGGGGTCTAATCAGAGCTGTAGCCGCTGGCCTACGCCACAGCCACAGCAACGCGGGAGCCGAGCTGAGTCTGCAACCTACACCACAGCTCGTGGCAATGCCAGATCCTTACTCATGGTTCCTAGTCGGATTCGTTAACCACTGAGCCACGACGGGGGAACTCCTTGCTATTTTTTTCATGGAACCTCTTTAAAATTTTCTTATTTAACTCATATTAGGGTTAAAGAGGCAACCAAAGTCATCCTCACTAAAAACAAAACCAAATTAAAAAAAATTCTCACTTCCTACACTCAGCTGATTCAAATAGGGCTCAGACACAGCCACAGCAATTCCAGATCTAAGCTGCATCTGTCACCTACACTGCAGCTCACAGCAACACTGGATCCTTAACCCACTGAGCAAGGCCAGGGATCAAACCTGCATCATTATAGATACTATTAGGGTAACCTGCTGAGTCATGACAGGAACTCCCTTAGAGTAGTTTTTGACTAGTAGAAGGAGTAGATTTAAAGAATTGTGGCAGATGTGAAAGTCTTTGTATGTATTTAGTTCAGTGGAATACATAACAAATTAAGCGATAAATTTGGCTAGAATATGTCAAACCCTTCACACTAAAACCAATGCAAACAAAAGTGAGATAAAGTATTTGTAACAAATATCACAAGTGAAAGTTTAATTACCTTAATAGGTAAAGTGATTTTACAGATCAATAAGAAGAATTAGAATATGTGGGGAGAGGGATAAATAAAAAGATAATTTATAGAAATCAAAAATACAAATTACTAATAAACATACAGAAATATTACTTTCACTTGTAATGAATATTAAAAGAGCAAGAGATTGTCAAAGATAAGGTGCAATCTGAGCAAAGGCTGTGGTGAATGACACTATCGTATAATTCTGATCAGTGTGTAATTTGGTAGGGAATTTCTTAAAAACACTTTGACCAAGATAATATTCTAAATTTGAGGATATTCCAGATCTCAGTCCATATGCCTCTTCCCTTTTCTGTGTCAATAATCTTTCCTTCAGGGACATCATACAATCTCATGACTAAAAAAATATGCTAACATCACCCTCATATACTTCCTCATCCTGGATCTATTCCATATGCCACAGATTCTCTTATCCAACTGTTTACTCATATACAATGAAGCTGTCCAGAACTGAACTCCTTAATCATCTACCATAAACCTGTTCCACTGACATTCTTCCCCAGTGCAGTTAGTGGAAATTCCACCCCTCAGTTACTTAGGACAAATCACCCACAGAAAAACTTCCCCCAGATCCTATAAAATCTGTCTCCATTTCTAACCACCTCCATTGCTATCATCAGGTAAAAGTCACCATCATGTCCTACCTGGGTTATTTTGTAGCCAGGTGATTGGTCTGTGCTTCACGCAGTCCTTTTTTAGGTTATTCTCAAGACAGCAGCCAATGAGCTTTTCTGACTTTCATAACAAAGCTTGTTATCTTCTCCCTCTCTCTTTCTCACTCTCATCTTTCATATCTATCTCGTTACTTTTCTTTTTATCTTATTTGTCTAATCTTTCCACTCATCCATCCATCCATTCAACCATTCATCCATGTATCTAATTACCTATTATATATTCATCTTTTGATAATAATGAAATTCATTGAGCCTATTAAAATACAAGGGTGGAAAAAAATAAAATTGGCTGACAGTAATCACATAAATTCTACGATTGTAGTTATAATCTTAGAAATATGGATTTACTTGACAATAGCTTTAGTAAACAGCATCTGATTTTTAATGGTTACCCCATATTTAATATTAGAAACGTCTATTAGACTTGCTGTTACAAATATTTGTCTTATTATATACCACTTATCTCACATTTTGTTGATTTTTCCTTTCAAGTATTTTATCAATGTTAGTTGTTATCAGATTTAACTATGTATATATACTGAAAAAGATCAAAATATAATGTATGAAATGAAATGTTTTTGTTCCAATGCTTCTCTGTTAGTTCTAAAACAGCTGTATTTTTTTTTAGCTGCTGGTACAATAGAATTTAATGATGCATTGCAGCTAATTAGAGAAAACCTTTGCCCCAATTATTGAGACTTCATTCTCTCTCTTCCACATATTTAGTTTTATAGATTTTTTTTAAATTCAGCCTTACCCCACAAGCAAATTAATCACTGTGATTTAATTCAGTCTTATCTTTTGTGAATAATGCTTTCTCTAATACAAATTGTGGCATTAAAATCAGTACTGATGTGGAGATTGTAGTATTTTTATCATAAAAGTTTGCCTTAGGCAATTTAAAAATACAGAACAGTACCTAGATTAATTTTATTTAGTTTATTTAGTATTTTATTGACTACTAATTACTGTAGTTACTTTAGATTCCTTTTAAATTTAATAACCAAAATCCATCCTCTGGGCTTTGCTACTTGTTAACATTCCATGCACTTAACAGACAAGGGAAATGGGTGGAATGAGTGAGGATTTAAAGGGGAAAAAGCAGATTATGAGAAAAAAAATAGAAAGGATGATAGTTGAAGCTCAAAAACTCTATCCTACAGTTTGAAATGATTTTACTGAGCAATAATTCAAATGAAGTAAATGGCTAGCGGCTTTATTTTCAGCCTTGGCATTATATGAAATATATACAATTTGTATAACATTGCGTAGACCACATATTTCTCACTATACTGAATTCATTTTCAGCTTGTTTTATAGCATGAAGTTTAAAATCTTAATGTTTTTTATTTTCTACTGTCTAATGTCTTTTTCTAACATGCTTTTTTTTTTTAAACTTGGTAGAAAAAGCTCTTTGGTCTTCGTTTCTTGCTTCATGTGTTTTATAATAAGCATAAAGTATCAGTAGGCAGATCCCACTATTTGAGGAGTTCTGGCAGAATAGTGCAAAACATTCAGGAAAATTAGAATTTAAAGAAATTGATTTTGAATGTTTGGATGTTTTCAAGTCTTGGATTATTTTTAAACCAGGTCTTTCACAGAAACACTTTACTGCTTCCAAATATAGTAGGCAATATATATTTTTTCAATATTTTAAATTTTTCTTTAGTTTACTTTTATACATCCATTTTTTAATTTAGAAAAATCTGCCTAAATATTTCTTTTTATTCCTAAACGTGAAAAACAGATTTGACATTCTTATACATTCA
>PVHT021183526.1:8419446-8470159 GCA_004024745.2 Catagonus wagneri | reverse complement strand
TTGGATTATTTTTAAACCAGGTCTTTCACAGAAACACTTTACTGCTTCCAAATATAGTAGGCAATATATATTTTTTCAATATTTTAAATTTTTCTTTAGTTTACTTTTATACATCCATTTTTTAATTTAGAAAAATCTGCCTAAATATTTCTTTTTATTCCTAAACGTGAAAAACAGATTTGACATTCTTATACATTCACGGTATCATTACTTTTGTTCAATTTTAAATTATTTAAATACTTCAAGAAGTTTCTACAGCAATGTGCTGCTGAACCCAAGAGTGAAGACAGTAGTCTTTTAAGAGCTATACCTCATTAAAAATGCCACGTAAGTACATACGTGTGCAGGTAGTAAACAAAACTGAGTTGGTCTTAAGATGAATTAATACAACTTTTGTCTTTGGCTCCAGAGAGATAATAACTATCCCAGTGTACTCCATGTTAATCAGATCATAGGTTAAAATATTTTTTTCAGCTTCTAGCTGTATATTCTTAAAAGAAATATCATCAAATGGCAGCACACTTTCCAGAAGATAATCATGATGGCTTAAAGTTCTGGGAGTCTTATTGTAAGATGAATAGTTAAAGGAAATATGAGCATTTAGTTTGGCTAATTAAAGACTTTGGGAAGAGCTGTGACAGGTAACCTGAAGTATTTAAACTACTTAAAAACACAGTGATTGATCTGCTTCTGGAGGAAATTAACCCTGCTAGCAAAGGATACATACAGAACACAGTACAAAGTGAACTTGCAGGTCCTGGCACTAAAATTATATGATAATTGTATCTGAATGGTTTAGAGTTCTTTTATATATCAAAACTTGTTTACAATTCAGACACATATATTTGAGATTTTGTATTAAAAATTATAGAATGAGGAGTTCACTGGTGGCCTAGCAGTTAAGTATTCATCTTTATCACTGCTGTGGCTTGTGTTTGATCTCTGGCCTGGGAACTTCTGCAAGATGTGGGTACAACCAAAAAATTTTAAATTATAGAATAAAATTCAGTAATGATTGCATAATTATTTCCCAACAATTTTTATTAGTATATCTAAGTACTGTAGTCTTCCACATCAAACAAACTGATTTTTCCAAGGTGACAGAAACAAATACCACCTTAAAAGAATTGTGAGGATTCGGAATATCTGATGGGGGCTCTTTCTCCCTGTGCCCAATCCCCAGGTGTGAGGTTTTGACGTGGGGCTCAGTCCTATAGCTGAGTCCTATAGCTGAGTCTCTGTGATGCAGTTACTTTCCAGTCTGTGGGGCTTCCCAGCCAGGAGGTATGGGTTTGCTTCTATTGCATAATCGCCCCTCCTACCTCTTGATGTGGTCTCCTCTTTGTCTTCTGGAGTAGAATATATTTTTGTAAGTTTACAGTCCATGTGGTTGAAGGCTGCTCGGCATTTAGTTGTATTTTTGCTGTTTTTTGGGAGAGAAGTTGAGCTCCAGTCCTTCTATTCTGCCATCTTCTATGTCATCATTAAGCTTGACTTCTATGTGTCTTGATCTGTCTTGAGACCTGTAGACATTCTCTTCTTAGCATTTGCCCTCAGTTATTTATATCTTGAACTTTCTTGTAGAAGTTTTCATTTCCCTAATTTCTACTGTGGTGTCTATGAAATAAAAAAGACATCAGTTAAGGAAGGATATATACTATGGTAAAATTTATAAAAAGGAAAATAGCCTAACAGTCATTTAAAATTTGCATCCATGTAAAAGGGAAACATGGTTTTATATATTCCAAGATAGATCACATGACAGGCCACAAAACAAATATCAGAAAATTTAAGAAAATTGATAGGAGTTCCACTGTATCTCAGATGTAACAAACCTAACCAATATCCATGAGGACATGGGTTGGATTCCTGGCCTTGCTCTGTTGGTTAAGGATCTGCCATTGCTATGAGATGTAGTGTAGTTCACAGACATGGTTCCGATCTGGTGTTGTGGCTGTGGCCAGCAGCTGAAGCTCCAATTCAACCCCTTTCCTAGGAACTTCCATATGCCACAAGTGAAGCCCTTAAAAAAAAAAACAAGAAAATTTAAGAAAATTAAAATCAACAATATCTTTTCTAACCACTATGCTACAAGAAAAAAAAAAAAAAACTTTTCAATATGGGTAAAAGGTTTTTGTACTCTTGCTGGTTTTGGAGTTAAGAAAAGCTGTTTTCCTTTGTGTATTTGTTTAGGTTGTACCCTTTCAAAAATATATACCAAATTATTTTTCTTAAATTCTTTTAAGAACTTAATATTAGAATAAATAGATTTTAGAAGACATAAGGTCTTAAGCCAACAAACATACAGTACAGTATAAAAAACTCTTGAATGAGTGTATCAATACTAGTCCTGCCATCAAACATGACTTATAGAGGGCCTCTACATCAAGACAAAGACCTTATTTGGAGTTCCTGTCATGGCTCAGTGATTAACGAACCTGACTGGCATCCATGAGGACACAAGTTCAATCCCTGGCCTCGTTCAGTGAGTTAAGGTTCCAGAGTTGCCTGGTGCAGGTGGCAGAAGTGGCTCAGATCACACATTGCTATGGCTGTGGCATAGGCCAGCAGCTACGGCTCCAATTCAACCCCTACCCTGGGAATCTCCATATGCCATGGTTGCAGCCCTAAAAAGACAAAAGACAAAAAAAGAAAAAGAAGAAGAAGAAAAAAAAAGAAACAGGCCTGATTCTATAATCAAAATCTGGTGGAGTACTGGGACTAATAACTTGATAATAAACTTATCCTTAATTGGTTTTAAGATAGTTCTGTAGTTAAATCTTTCTTCAAACCTACAGAGGAAGAGTTTTGTTTTTTTTTTTTTGACTTTTTGAGGGCTTTCATGAAAGGTTCAAAAGTTAAGACAAAACGAAATATTCAAAAACAAGTCAAAACAAATAAGCAAACCAAAAATCCCCAGTCTAATGTTTCCTTTTTGATACTTTATTTTTAAAGCATTTTACACAAAAGTCAAAAGAGCTGAGAGAAAAACTCAAATCTTCATTTTTTTTGGGCCACCCCTACAGTATGCAGAAATTCTGGGGCCAGGGACCGAATGTGCACCATGGTAGTGACAATGCTGGCTCCTTAACCTCTAGCCCAACAGGAAACTCTGAGAATAACCCCAAATATTAATGTCATGATATTCACTTTCTAATTAATAAAATATGTGATCTGGTATTATTACTTAGTCTTAATATACCCCTTTTTCTATTGGCAATTGTGCATAAGAATGCTAATGTCCAAACATGAGTTATTTCACAGAAGTAAATTTTCCAATTGACTGAGACTTGTACTTTCCTGCATAATTATTTAAGAATTTGTGAAAAAGCCTTTCAAATGATATTACCTAGTTCCTTTGAAGAATATGTAAGAATATTACATATTAAGTAAATTAAGAAAATATTTTCATTACAAAGAACACTACACCTACTCATGAATTTAGACATGTTTCATTCCTGAGTTTCAAATCCCATAGAGAAAGGCAATTTTCTTATTAAAATTTTAAGGAGAACCTCTTAACATAGTATGACAAATACAATTTATCCTTACATTTGTTCATATTTTTATGCTGTTCATATACAATTATAGACTTCTCGTAAAATTAAAGTCAACATAAAACAAGACAGTACAATACTTAGAAATACATACACAAATGAAGGATTAAACACAATAGAGGTATCAGGCCACTTAGAGTGCCATTTTAACTGAACTTGGTCATATTGAGCTTTTGATTTTCCCAGCAGCTGAATTAAAAAGAGAAATGTTGTCTATTAAAGGAAGCAAGCACTTTTGTCTAAAGACATATATTTTCTTCCAGCATTAAATCCAAAGAGGATTTTGCCATGAAAAGCTTGTTGTTTGCAAGCAATAGCAGGGATTAGTAAGCTTTTTGTATAAAGGGCCAGATAGAACATAGTTTAGATTTTGTGGGCCATATGGTTTTTGTCTCAACTACTCAGCTTTGCCATTGTAACATGAAAAGAGCCATAGACAACATGTAAATAATGAACATTCCTGTGTCCCAAAGAAAACTTACTTATAGACACATTAATTTTAATTTCATATATTTTTGTCATAAAATATTATTTTTATTTTTCCCCAATCATTTAAAAATGTAAAAAGCATTCTTATCTTACTGGCCATACAAACACAACTGGCAGTCCACATTTGGCCCTTAGGTCCTAGTTTGATTACCTCGGCTTAAAATTACTGGATCTGTATTCAGATTGTCAGATTTCTATCCTATTTAAAATTACAGCATCTCCACTCTGAAAGTCCTTAGATACCTTCCATGATTTAATTTTTTTCACAGAACTTGTCACAACCTGAAGTATTATATGTATAATTCATTTCTTTATTTTTTAATTATGCCACAATTAGAATCAACATTTCATGCAAGCAGGGAGTTTTGCCTCTTTTGTTCATAGTTTGTTGAATAATTAGCACCTAGAAAGTAATTGGTACATGTTAGATGATCTATACATGTTTACTTTTTCAATGGATATGGTTCTAGGGTTCATAAGGGCATATAAATTTGGAAGCCATTAATATGAAGACTTAGCTGTGATCACTCAAAATGACATTATAGCTAGAAAAGAGAAGGGAACATAAAATGAAACTCTGAGAAACTCTTACATTTAGATGACATAGAGGAGAAAGTGCCAGAAAAGACATTGATCAGTGGCTGGTGACATCAGATCAAGAGCAGAAATATTTGATTTTTATGGAAGTCAAGAGAGAAAATGAACAACTATCTTGAAGCTTTCTAAAAGATAAAATAAAATGTGAAAAATTCCACTTGGATTTTTCAACATAGAGCATACTGGTGGAACTGATAAGAGCAGATTTATTACAGTAGTGGAGACAGATGCACATTGGAGTGAGGAGGAGTAATGTGTAGTGATTAGAGTGTGATTTTGGCATAGGGATAATCAAATCAACATATGGTAATGGCACTAGTTAGTGATTCTGAAAATAGCCCCAAACATATGGAGAGATGTTATATATAACAGAGATAGGCAAATGTACATGGATGGGGAAGACAAGATCATTCAACAAATGTTATTGGGCTTGATGGGAAAAAAAGTTCAATTTGATTTCTTCTTCCCATCATATCCATTAATTGTGGGCTTTAAGACTTATATGTGAAAAACTGTGTTACTTTTTACAGAAATAGAAAAATATATATCCTAAAATTCATATGGAACCATAGAGGACTTCAAATGCCCAAAACATCCTTGAGAAAGAACAGAACTGGAGACATCATGCTTCCTAATTACAAAATACTTTATAAATATGCAGTAATGAAAATAATATGGTATAGGCATAAAGACAGACGTATAGACCATGGGACAGAATAAAAAGCCCAGGATTAAACTCACACATGTACAGTCAACTGATCTTTGACAAAGGTGTCAAGAATTTCAATTGGGAAAGAGTGGTCTCTTCAACAAATGATTTGGGAAAATTGGACATTCACATATGAAATAATGAAACTGGGTCCTTATCTGGCACCATACGCAAAATTAACTCCAAATGGATTAAAAGCAATGTCAAGAATTTTTTGCCCTGTGTTTTAGTCTAGGAGGTTTAGAGTTTCAGGTCTTATGTTTAAATCTTTGCAATGATTTCTTGGATAGATACCAAAAGCACAGAAAACAAATGCAAAAATAGACAAATGGCACTACATCAAACTAAAAAGTCTCTGCACAGCAGAGGAAGCAATTAACAGGTAGAAAGGAAACTTACAGAATAGGAGAAAATATTTGCTAACTCTGTATCTGACGTGGTGTTATATCCAAAATATGTAAGGAACTCATACAACTTAAAAGTAAAAATCCAAATAACGCAGTTAAAAATGGGCAAAGGACTTAAATAGACATTTCTCCTTAAAAGACGTATAAGTGGCCAATAGGTATATGAAAATGCTGTGTTATTATAAGAGCAAGATGGCTTTAAAGTCATGCAAAACATGAATCTGTTATTGATCTTTGTAAAATGTAAATAATAAGATCTGCATGGTATAATTTTCATAAGGCTTAAAATGTTGGTGTCATTTTTATGTTTCTTTCAAAGTCCAAATTAACTCAATCTAAGAAAACAATATTGAAATCCCTGTGTTTGAACCCTAGGAGAGGGATATTTGGTTTGATACTCCACTAAAACACTAGATATTATGATTTCACAAATAGGCATAAGGCTTTGACCAAGTGAAATAACTTTTAAATCACTTCAATCTTTGGGTTTTCCAAGAATGTTTCTTATATCTCATTGATAAAGTAGTTTTTGTTGTTGTTGTTAAACTATCTTGATCAGCAGAGTAGAAGCTTCTGAAGGTAGTGACTATATAAATTTTTTATCTATATCTGAAAAACAAAGTATGTTTTTGGCATTTATAGGTGATCATCAATCAATGACCAAATGACATAGCAAATTGGTAGAATTGTTTTAGAGTGCTTTGAAAACCTCTGTGAACTTAGGGATGGAGTTTTTCCCTTTTCTTTGATACCACTTTCTCACTTCATTAGGTTAGTTATGATTTACAAAGTTAATATCATTAACAGATTCATTAAATGGAAAAAAATAATAGCATAAAGATTTTGCTCAGTTATAAAACATCACTAGGGACACCAAACAAACTCCTTGTCTAAATGAGATTTTCAGTAACAGTTTTGAAGCAACTGGGACTTTAAGGTAGAACCAGAGGAGTTCCCGTCGTGGCACAGTGGTTAACGAATCCGACTAAGAACCATGAGGTTGCGGGTTCGATCCCTGGCCTCGCTCAGTGGGTTAAGGATCCGGCGTTGCCCTGAGCTGTGGTGTAGGTTGCAGACCCTGTGCAAAGGCCAGCAGCTACAGCTCCTGTTAGACCGCTAGCCTGGGAACCTCCATATGCTGCGGGCGTGGCCCTAGATAAGACAAAAAGACTAAAAAAAAAAAAGAGAAGAGAGAATTCTTTTGACTAACACCTTTGGCTGTGTACTAGAGGCTAATGCCTTGGGTCAGAGGTCTGGCATTTGGTTTACCATGAAGCACAGGGACAAATTGTGGTTGTTTCTGATGAGATTAAGCTAATATTCCAGACAAGCTGGTGCATGTAAATGTAGAGCATACAGGCAGTTCTATGGGGAAGCATGCTCAAGTATTTTTGGCTTTAAGAAAATAACACTTACTAAAAGTGTGTTAATGGCACCAAATGCAATGCTCTGTTATTAGCTGATGTTCTCAGGTCTCTGGTTTGGAGGGATCTTTATTCCTTCCTCAAAAGGGAGGGAAAAAACTGTAGTTTTTCTTAATACCGAAACTTTAGCTTTATTTAAAAAAACTTTTTTATTTTTGAGATAATTGTAGATTCAATGGAATTATAAGAAATAGTATAGGGAAATTCTACTTTTTACCTAGCTTCTCTCATATCCAGACAATTGACACTGATATGAATCCTCAAGTTTATTCAGATTTCACCAGTTTTAGACACACTCAATTCTCTGTGTGTGTATGTGTGTGTGTTTGGTTCTACATAGAATAATTTTAACACAAGCATTAATTCTTGTAATTATTTCCACCATCAAGATACAGGACACTTCGATCACCAGGGTCTCTTGTGCTAAACTTTCACTACCACAGCCACCTCCCTCCTCTTTCTCTCCATGCATTTTCCTAAATCCTGGCAACCACTAATTTTTCTTTTGTAGTTCTTTAAAATTGTCTTTTCAAGCATGCTGTATAAATAGAATCATGTCAGCTTTGGAGATTAGCTTTTACATTGAGCATAATTCCCTTGCGATCCATTCAAATTATTGCACGGATCACTAGTTTGTTTGCCCCCCCACACCTTTTTTTTTTTTTTTTTTGCTGAATGCTGTGCCATAGTATAGATGCACTGCAGCTTGTTCAGCTAGAAAATCTGTGTTGTTTCCATTTTGGGTAATTAATTACAACTAGAGCTACTATAAACATTCATGGGCAGACTTTCATGTGGACATATTCATTTCCCTGGGATAAATGCCCAAGAGTGTAATTGCTGAGTCATATGGTAAGTACATGTTTACCTTAATATGAAACAGCCATACTCTTTTCCAGAGCAGATATACAATTTTGTATACCCATCAGCAATACATGAACAATCTAGTTTCTCCATATCCACACATTATTTGGAGTTATCACTATTTTTTATTTTAGATGGGCAGTGAAATCACATTATGGGTTTAATTTTTATTTACTTAATGGCTAATAAGGTTGAACATATTTTCATGTACTAATTTTTCATATGTATACTCTCTTCAGTAAAAGATATTTTCATGTCTTTTGACCATTTTCTAAATGGATTTTTTTTCATGTTGAGTTTTGGGACTTACAAATGTTAGATATTTGTCCCTTATTGGATATGTGATTTGCAAGTATTTTTTCCCAGTTTATAGTTTGTCTTTGCATTCTCTTCAAGTTTTATAGTCACACATTTTATGTTTAAGTCCATGATACATTTTGAGTTAATTTCTATATAAGATGTAAGTTTTAAGTTGAAGGTTAGATGTTTTTTTCTTGGTCAATGTATGTCCAGTTTCTCCAGTGTTTGTTGAAAAGACTACCTTTCCTTTGGCAGTATCATACCGTCATGATTGCTATAGCTATATAGTATGTCATAACATTGGATACAGTGATTCATACTACTTTATTCCTTTTTTAATGCTCTTAGCTATTCTAGAGCTTGTGCCTTGCCTTTTAAATTTAGAATAAACTTGTCTATGTGTAACAAAAAACCTTGTTGGAGTATTGATAGGTATTGCATTAAATTTATAGATCATTTTGGGGAGGACTGGCATATACACTATGTTGGTTCTTCTAATTCATTAGTATGGCATATCTCTTTACTAATTTAGGTTGCCTGTGATTTCTTTCATGAGCATCTTGTAATTTTCATAATAAAGATCATGTCTATGTTTTGTTAGATTTGCTGTTTTATTTTATAAATTATAAATGATACTATGTTTTAAATTTTCATTTCCATATGATCACTATTATGTTTTAGTTTTTTGAGTCTTTCTTTGGCATTAGGCTCTCATTAGTTGCTCTTTCTCACAGCCAGCATAATCTCCAGCAAGATTTCTAGCAATCTGCTGTCTTTGATCAGCCATGGGCATAAACTAGATCATGTTTGTATTCCTTGAGGAATCAAATGACATCTGAGAACATATGTTACATGCAGATCTCACATGCCTATGACAGTCTTTTTCCTATTCATGAACCGTTTTCCTTACTTTTGTATTTGTGGTTGTTTCCTGGATGATAAACAATACAACAAATTTTATTACTAACGTGTCTGGTTTACCAGCAGTGAAGGCGTTGGTGACAAAGATCAACATAAGTAATACGTAAACTAAGATTCATTTAGAGTTTATTTCCCCAAAGTCCCTTTAATAATGTCAACATTACATGCTATTTCAGAAAGATGATAATCTGGCTTCTAGGATATTGTAGAATACTAATTAGTTTTGAAAGAATTTATTTTCTTTTCTTTCCTTTTTTTTTTTTTTTTTTTTAAATATGGAAGTTCCCAGACTAGGAGTCAAATAGGAGCTACAGCTGCTGGCCTATGCCACAGCAACACCAGAACTTAGCTGCATGTGAGACCTTTCTACAGCTCATGGCAATGCTGGATCCTTAACTCCCTGAGTGAGGCTAGGATTGAACTTGCACCCTCATGAATACTAGTCGGGTTCTTTACTGCTGAGCCACCATGGGAACTCCTGAAGGAATTTCTTAAGCTTAAAAAATATGTATTTTCCCTTGTGCTACTAAATGGGCTTATATAAATAAAAAAGGTTTGTCTATTTTTAGTCCCAAAAACATTGAAAGAGTTTAATCTCCATGACAGCATATTTACTAAGTAAACAGTGAAATAATTAGCAGTATTTACCAGATGTATTCAGGCCTTGTCAACAGAACTGGTACAAAATTAATAAAGATAGCAGACACTACATTTAGTGATAGATATTCACTATAATTTACCAAGCATTTAAGAAATGCTTTCTTCACTACATGTAGTTAAAAAAGAGGTTTCACAGTCATAAAGTTGATTAATTACAAAATGGCAAAGTTCTCACTTTGTTTTGGCCTATGTTGACCAGTTCAGATTCCCGGAATTTTGCTTAATTATACCCTCCTCTGAGATGTTGCTTATTATTTTCCCTAAAACTGACTTCCCTTTTGCAATATGCTAACCTTTGCTTAGAACTTTGACTCACTAGTACATTTGTCTAATTTTCCTGGTGATATAGGCAAGCAACCTGCATGTGGAAACTGTAACAATTTATTAGTGACACCTCCTATATCTATTTTACATATATACAAGGCCTATGTAATTATTGAATGGAATTAGTTAGTTGTGTCTCCTGTAGTGTTCTGTTCCATGGATGGTGCAACTTAATTCTACCTGAATTTGCCTAATGTTAATATTTTTAGGGGTTGGGAATTGGTGATAGTGATCATTTTCCATCTGGTATTTTTATCATAGACATGTATGCATACACACATATGTATACATATCATAGGCATAAAGATAATATGTGTTTATATGTGTATATACCATGTAACTGCTAGCTAGGTAAAGCTAACCATACTTTTTATCACCCCAGAAGGCTTATTCCATGCCATATCCAGGTGATTACTGCTACCTCCTACTCTGGAAGCAACTGCTATTTTAAAAAATGAGATATTATTCACATATCATAAAATTAACCATTGAAACATGTACAATTCAGTAGTTTTTACTAGGTTTATAAGGTTGTGCAACAATTACCATTCTCCAGAACATTTTCATCGCCTCCCAGATGAAACTTCATCAGTGTTAGCAACAACTTTCCATTATCTCCTGCCCCAAGCCCTTTGAAAGAATCTTCTTTCTGTCCCTTTAGATTTGCTAATTCTGGACATTTTATGTAAGCAGAATCATATGATATGTTACTGATTTCTTTCACTTACCATGTTTTCAAGTTTAATCCATGTTGTGGCATATATCAGTAGTTCATTTCTTTTTAATGACTGAGTAATAACTGGTTGTATGAATTTTCCACATTTCGTTTTTCCATTCATCAACTGATAGGCATTTGAGTTGTTTTCTATAACCACTACTTGAATGCTAAACTCATTTATATGGAATCATACAGTAAATACGTAGTATTCACTTATATGGAAATACCAGATTTATCTTTTCATTCTATGGCTGACAGACAAGGGGTTGTCTCTAAGTTTGCCTGTTATGAAATTCTTGTACATGTCTTTTAATGAGCATTTATAGACTTCTCTAGTGTATATACATAGGAATGAAACTGATGGGTTGTAGTATTGGCAGGAGTTTAGCTTTTATTAAAAGTTGTTAAAGAGTCTTGAAAAATGGTTTTACTCTTTGACATTCCCACTAGAACAGTTCCAGTTGTTCCACATGTCCTCCAGGACTTGGTGTATTTTCAGCCTTTTACATTTAGCCTTTGTGTTGTGTGTGTATTGGTATTTAACTGTTTTTTTAAATTTGTACCATACTTAATGGTTTTGAACACCTTTACAATTATATTGGCCGTTTAGATAATCTGTTTTGTAAATTGTCCAAGTCTCATTTTTTTTTAAATTAGATTGTCTGCCTTTTTCCTATTGATTTGAAGTTTTTTATGCATATTGGATGTGACTCCTTTGTAAGATATATGTATTACAAATATCTTCTTTCAGTCTGAGGCTTATATTTAATTTTCTTAACTTTAAAACATTTATTATACATGTTTAAAATTATATTTATCATAGTCTATTGTTTCTTATAAATTGCTTGCATGAAATACAGCCATAGAAAATCTAGGAAGAATACTTGAGCATATAAATATTCAAATAGCTATACTCTTTTGTCTCTTCCACCCAGAGAGCAAATTTGTGAGACACTTTACTAATAGTGAAGGGCCTAATTTTCAAGGAAGCTCTGTCTAATATTTCTATCCTATTTGAACTATAAATAATAACATAACATGCTTTATTCAGTAGGAAAATATTGATCAGGGCCTAGTCCAATAAATGTCAGCATATTAGGAGAGCTTGGCATTCTTTGAAAGGTTTCTGATTTTATACTACATAGTCATCTCACATGTATACTATGATATGTAGATACTATATCTGTAATCTATGAATTGTGAATAAATGTTTCAGTGTGATCTCAGTTGTTCAAACATTGGTATTTTGTTTTATTTCATTTAGTTCTTCTACTTAATAATGTCAGTCTTTTCAAGACAACTTTCTAGCTTTTATTTTGTATATGCTTGATTTTATCTATCAGTATAAACACATAAGCATTGTGTTACTGTATATAAATATACACATACACAGCCTTTTATACAATCAGATCATCAAATCTCAAATTCTTTTTGGAGTAAGAAGCAATAAAAGTAACCAACCATATATCTTTTCCTTTATTTACTACTCCATGACTTCTTTTGAATACTTTACTTTCTACAGTTTATATTGAATTACATAAATAATTAGAAAGAGACCTATGCATACCTTTAGGAATTTTAGTTTGATATCTCTGTTGGAAAGATAGTAGGTTGAGACGTAGATGTCATAATCACAACTATTCTAGAAATAATTGTCACTACTGATTTGGTAGCTCCAATTTCTGCTTCATTCATCTTCTTTGTATAAAACCTATTTGTTTGAAAGCATTTTTTTAAATAAAAATTTTATATATTTAAGGTATACAATATGATGAAATGATTACATATATATAGTAAAATGATTATTATAGCAACTATAGCCCAGATAATTAATATATACATTTTATCACATAGTTACTATTTGTGTGTGTAAAGTGATTAAAGTAAACTTTTTCTTTTTTTAGGGCCACAACTGCGGTAAATGGAAATTCCCAGGCTAGAGGTGGAATCAGAGCTGCAGCGGCCAGCCTACGCCACAGTCACAGCAACGCAAGATCCAGGGTGTAGCCGCAACCTAAACCACAACTCACAGCAATGCTGGATCCCTGGACCCATTGAGTGAGACCAGGGATCAAGCCTGCATCCTCATGGATACTAGTCAGGTTCGTAACCCACTGAGCCACAACAGGAACTCCAAAGTAAACTTTTAAAGCTGAAATAAAATGTAATAATGAAAATGGGAAACTTATAAGTGGACAGCTTGATAAAGTTTTCACATAAATTTTCACAAGATTAACACTTGTGTGTATCCAGCACCCCAAACCTCATTACCAGAAATCTAGAAGTCCTCCCATGTTCTTTCCAGACATTAACCAAATTTGCCCTTTCATAGTAACCCGTATCTTGGCTTTAAGAATCATATATTGATTTTGCCAGTTGTTGAACTTTATATAAAAGGAGTTGTGGTATAGAATACTTTTTAATGTCAGGCTCTTTTTCAATCAACATTATATTGTTGAGATTCATCTATGATATGAGTAGTTGTTTCTTTAGTTTTTGTTGCTGAATAGCAGTACATTGTGTGATTTTGTCACCATGTATTTATCATAATGTTTATGGAGCTTTGGGTAATTTTAAATTTGGAGCTGTCATGAATAGTGCTGCTATTCTTTGATTCATGTGGTTCGGTGCCTGGACAAATAGACAGACATATAGGTAGATAGACATTTTTGTTGGGTGTATACCTAGAAGTTGAATTGATGGGTCTTAAGGGGTGTGTGTGTGCGTGTTTTCACCAATTGTCACTATAGCAAGGTAACTGCAGTATTAGTTCACTTCTACCCACGATATGTGAGAAGAACTTATTATTTTGAAAACACTGGGAGCATCATTTGTCATGGATGACTTTGAAAAGACCATGACCAGATTGTTTCTAAGATGGTTTATACTATTCTGGATAATTAATTAAATTACTTTTAAAATACATTTATAATTTTAGAAAATACTTATGCATGTGGCAAAGTATTCCTATTTAGTAAGTATTATGCACATATAAAAAATTCAGACATGAGATTAAAGGTAGAGAACAACAGAAACTCTAAATTTCATCAGAGTCCTAACTTTAGAAAGTTAATAGCCCAAGCATCAGTTTTACAAAATTAAAAAAAAATAGTAACAATTACTATTTGTTTCTTTTCACTGCTCATTTTACTAGAAAACCAAGACCATGAAAAACTTGGTAGCATTGGTTTTTTGTATTTTTAAAACAAATCTCTTTTTGTTTTTGCATATGAAGACTAGACACAGGAAATTTACCTCTAAAGTTATAAATTTAACCTGCAGTCTCTCACAGTTTATAGAAGTCTTATGTTGCTAAATATGACCTTTTACTTTTAAATAAAGAAAGTTGATTTCCTTTGTTTTTATTTCGTTATATAGTTCTTGAGTTAATTTTCTAGAGGTTTTGATAGCCACAGAACTTAGCAGACTAATATACAGACAGCTACTCTCCCTTGGTACGCATGGCTGCCTGGCTATACTTTAAAAAAGAAAATAAGGAGAGCCTTCTTTTCTTCCCCTAAAATTAAAGAGGATTGAATTCCTGTAGAGAACTCTACTTCCTTTGTTTGCAATCTTGAGCTCCTCATTACCAAGAAGGATTATAAAAATGATTTATGTGCAAATGTTACTTGCTTAACTTTTTCCACAAATTTTCACTAACTTAATACCAATTAACTTGGATTGGTGAGCAGAGATTAATTAGAAGTGCAAAGCTTCATTGCATCAAAGGAAACAGGAATTTTGAAGAATGTGAATGATGACTTCAGTGCCTAGCAAAATGTCATCAGTGCTCAATGCATTTATTCCATTGTCCTGAGAAATAAAAGTAGAAGATTATCCTCATTTATCAGTTATTATTAAAAATAGCTGACATTAAAGAATGGCCATCATTAAAAAAAAGTACAAATAACAAATGCTGCAGAGAGTGTGGGGAAATAGGAGCCCTCCAATGCTGTTGGAAGGAATGTAAATTGGTGCAGCCACTATGGAAAACTAAAATATATGGAGATTCCTTAAGAAACTAAAAAGAGTTATCAGCAATACCACTAAATGGTATATATCTGGACAAAACTGTAATTCAAAAAGATACATGCACCCTAATGTTCATAACAGCACTATTCACAGTAGCTAAGACCTGGAAGCAACCTAAATGTCCACTGACAGAAGAATGAGTAAAGAAGATGTGGTTCTTATATACAGTGGAATACTACTCAGCCATAAAAGTGAAACAGTGCCATTTCAGCAACATTGATGAACCTAGAGATTATCATACTAAGCAAAGCAATTCAGAAAGAGAAAGAATAATACCTTATGATATCATTTATATGTGGAATCTAAAATACGACAGAGATGAACTTATCTATGAAACAGTAGCAGATTCACAGACAGAGAAAATATTTATATTACCAAAGGGGAAAGAAGAGAGGATGGATAAATTAGGAATTTGAGATAGTAGATATAAACTACTAGATATAAAAAGATAAACAGGAGTTCCTGTTGTGGCTCAATGGTTAATGAATCTGACTAGCAAACGGAGGATACAGCTCCTGTCAGACTCCTAGCCTGGGAACCTCCATATGCCACTGGTGTGGCCCTAAAAGACAAAAAGACAAAATAAATAAATAAAATAAACAACAAGATCCTGCTGTATTGCACAGGGAGCTATATTCAATATCCTGTAATAAACCACAATGGAAAAGAATATGAGAAATAATGTGTGCATATATGTATAACTTTATCACTTTGCTATACATCAGAAACTAACACAGCAGTTTAAATCAACAATATTTGTTGAAAAATAACTGACACTCATTATCCCTGAGAGATGATTTTATAGATAATCAGTAAAATAATTTATTTTAGAGCAGTAAGAGCTCTAAAGAGGGAGTCTTTGAGACATTACCTTCAGACACTTAAGATAGAATTATCCCCATTTTCACGTTAGGAATTTGTTGTAGATTGATTTGAAGTGGTCAGTCTGTGATCACAGAACTAGGCAGTGGTGGCAGGGACTTCATCCACTAAGACTAATGTTCTCCAACCTGTGTCTCATTACACTCTACAGGTCTGTTTTTAGGTGAAGATACCATTTATTTTTCTTTCAAATGCGAATAGGAGAGTCTAGAGATTATTAAAATCATGTAAGATACTCTCATGTACTATATATCTGTCAAACTGTACTTTGGTGCAACTTTTATGGGAAGCAATTTGGCAAGAGCCTTAAAAAAGTTTTTATACTTGACTCACTAATTTTATTTCTAAAAATTCTGTGCTTTGACAATCTGGTATTTGTTATGACTTGATTTATAAAAGGGGAAAATTTTTTGACATCAAATTATAGTGCAGTGGTTAAATTGTGTTAGGGAATATCATGCAATGATTCAAATTATATTTTCAAGTCAGTATTTTGTGGTATGGACAATGGTTATACTATGATATTAGGTGATTATAGCATGAATAAAATTTCAGAGATTAAAGTTTTATGCAAGTGGCTATAAATTTATAATGTCTATAAATATTGAAGAAATTTTACTTTCTTCTTTATGATCTTTAGATTTCCCATATTTTGTATAATGAGTGTTAAAGTATATTCTAAAGTATATTCAGAGAATGAATAAGACAAAGGGTAAACCTTCCTTGACTCTATTCAATTATTTCCTTTAGAGAATCTTAATTTAATTCCTTGGCTTCTAATTAAAGTTTTTAGGCTCACCCTTCTTCCAAGCTTCTTCTAAGCACCAGTACCATAATGGATGGAGTGATGGGGGAAAGGGACCACCTGAATGACATTTAGCACATCTTCTCTCTATGCTAGTATCTAGTTCAGGTCTTTTCAATATGTGCACTAAAACTTATACTTGAAATAAGAATAACTTCCCTTTGGCAAATAGTAGTAGGATAAATATGTACTTTCTCAGTAATCTTCATGTCTTTACTAACACATTCAAATATGTAATACATTTATTGGAGCTAAAATTAACATGTTTAGAAAAGGAAACAAATTTGCAAAGAAACCTAGGCTGTTCAGTGGCAGTGGTGGTGACATTAGTGATTTCATAATAAATAAGTTCCAGTTTCATTCATTGGACTCTGACTGGTAGTCAGAAATCAGCTTTTCTATTTGTAGTACACTAAAAACCAAAATGCATCAGAAAGTGCCTGATATTATATTTTATTCCTGATTGAGTTTTACTCAGGAGCATGGCTTAAGAGCTAGAACTCTAGAGTTCTGGGTTTTGCTAGTAATTTATTGAGAATCCTTGAGCAAATCATATAGGCTTTATGTTGTACATTTGCCTTTTCTATAAAATGGGGCATTGGACTAGGAACAGCAATTTCTCAAATTGTTCCTGACTAGAAGTTCCACGGAGACTGGCACCATGAGAGTTTTTGCTCATGGATCTGGACGCATCATCACAGTGTGGCTAGCATATAACTAGCATTTACCAGAGCTCAGTAGCTAAGGGTTTAACAATGTCTGACAGTGTGCTTTCTGTAGCACTGCCTGGGAATCTGCATTCCCATCAGAGTTATACCCAGCATAATTCTGCTTGTATCTGCTTTAATTATTGTGCATAAGCTAAGATTTCATTGCTGTCAATAAAAGTTTGAAGTCTCTAGGATAAAATCCTTTCAACTCTGTGATAATTTAATGTTATTATTGTGTGCTATTATTAAAAAAAAATGGATCACAACAATTTTTTATCATTTTTCTCTTCTAAACATTACCAAATTCTATGACTGAGATGTGTATAAATTGTGTTTAGGACAGGGTGAGATAGTCTGTATTTTGATGGATGAATCAGAGGTGAAAAGGTAGAGAAAGGAATCATGGGATATGCCAGTCAAAAGGGACAGCATGTATAAAGCCAGATAGCCATGAGCGAGCATGGCAGCTTTAGGAAGTGAGAAATACCATGTGACTGGAACGCAGGGTTGAAGGAAAGTAGTCGGGGGGTGTGGCTGGAGGAAGGTCCTATCGTTAAAAAGCTGTGTGTGCTTGCTTAAGACTTAAGCTTCATCTAGTGGGGAAGTAAGCCTTTATTATAATTATTTCTTTTTAGGCCTGCCCTCACAGCATATGGATATTCCCAGGCTAGGGGTCAAATTGAAGCTACAGCTGCTGGCCTTACACCATGGCTCACAGCAATGCTGGATCCTTAAACCACTGAGCGAGGCCAGGTGTCGAACCCACATCCTCATGGATTCTAGTCAGGCTCATTAAGTGCTGAGACATGAAGGGAACTCACAAGCCTTTATGTTTTTGGAGATTGGGTTAAGATGGCAGAATAGGAGGACTGAAGTTCAACTTCTTTCCCAAAAAACAACAAAACTACAACCAAATGCCGAGCAGCCTTCAACCAAATGGACTGTAAACTTTCAAAAAAAATATTCTACTCCAGAAGACAAAGAGGAGACCACATCAAGAGGTAGGAGGGGCAATTACGCGATAGAAGCAACCCCATACCTCCTGGGTGGGAAGCCCCACAGACTGGAAAATAACTGCATCACAGAGACTCAGTTAAAGGACTGAGAGTTCTGAGCCCCACGTCAAAACCCCACACCTGGGGATCGGGCACAGGGAGAAGGAGCCCCTGTAGCATCTGGCATTGAAGGCCAGCAGGGCTTGTGTGCAGGAGCTCCACAGGACCAGGGGAAACAGAGATGCCATTCTTGAAAGGCACACACACACTTTCATTTACACTGGGTCCCAGAGCAAAGCAGTCTCCATAGGAATCCGGGTGGAACCTGACTACAATTCTTGGAAGATCTCCTGGGAAAACAGGGGTGACTGGTTTCTTGTGGGGGAAGAGCATTGGAGGTGAAGCTCTCGGGAACATTCATCAGCCTTCATTTCTCTGGAGGTGGCCATTTTTGGGAAAATCTGTTCCCTCCCATCAGTGCTGAGAAGCCCCAGGCCAAACAATAATCCAGGTGAGATCACAGCCCCACCCATCAGTAAACAGGCTGCCTAAAGACCCCCGCAGGCACACAGCCAGCCTCTAATCTCATCCAGAGACAAAGCCCCACCCATCAGAGGGATAAGAATCAACCCCACCTACCACTGGGCAGGCATCAGTCCCTCCCATGGGGAAACCTAGAGCAAGCCCCCTCCAAGCCAACTTTAGCCATGGGGGAGAGAAACACCAGAACTAAGGGAGGCTACAACTCTATTGTTGGCACAAAGATCACCACACCAAAACCCTGTAAAAATGAAAAGACAGAAAACTATAACTCAGTTAAGGGAGAAAGAGAAAAGCCCAGAAAAACAGCTCAGTGATGAGGAGATTATCAACCTTCCAGAAAAAGACTTTAGACTGTTGATGCTGAAGATGATGCAAGATATTGGAAATAAACTGGAGTCAAGGATTGATAATTTACAGGAAACACTCAGCAGAGAAATACAAGTTGGAAAAATTAAGAAGAGATGCAAAATACAATAAATGAAATAAAAAATCCATTAGAAACAGCCAACAGAATACAGGAGGCAGAAGAACGAATCAGCAAGGTAGAGGACAGATCAGTGGAAATCACTAATGTGGACGAGAAAAGAGATAAAAGATTGAAAGGAAATGAGCTGAGTCTCAGAGACTCTGGGATAATGTTAAACTCACCAACATCCGTATTATAGGGGTGCCAGAGGGAGAAGAGAGAGAGAAGGGACAGAAAAAATATTAGAAGAGATAATATCCAAAAACTTCCCTAATATGAGAAAGGAACCACTCAGTGAAATTCAGGAAGCACAACGAGTACCATATAAAATAAACCCAAGGAGGAACACCCTGAGACACATATTAATCAAAATGACCAAAATTAAAGACAAAGAGACAATTCTGAAAGCAGCTAGGGAAAAGAAACAAATGACATACAAGGGAACCCCAATAAGTTTATCATCAGATTTTTCAGCTGAAACTCTGCAGGCCAGAAGGGAGTGGCATGATATACTTAATGTGATGAAAGGGAAAACTTCCAACCAATATTGTTTTATCCAGCAAGGCTCACATTCAGATTTGAAGAAGAAATCAAAACCTTTACAGATAAGCAAAAGCTAAGAGATTTCTGCAACACTAAACCAGCTTTACAACAAATCTTAAAGGAACTTCTCTAGTCAGAAAGGAAAAGGCCACAACCAGAAACAAAAACACCACAGATGACAAGGCTCACCAGTAAAGGTATATATACATTAAAGATACTAAATCATCCATGCACAATTATTCTTCTCAAGTGCGCACGGAACATTCTCTAAGAGTCATTACATCCTGGGCTACAAATCAAGCCTCAGTAACTTTAAGAAAATTGAAATCATATCAAGCATCTTCTCTGACCACGATGCTATAGGACTGGAAATCAACAACAAGAAAAAAATGGCCCAAAATACAAACACGTGAAGACTAAACAACACGCTACTAAACAACCAATGGATCACTGAAGAAATCAAAGAGGAAATTAAAAAAATACCTAGAAGCAAATGACAACAAAGATACAACACTCCAAAACCTCTGGGATGCAGCAAAAGCAGTTCTAAGTGGAAAGTATTTAGCAAAACAAACCTACCTCAGGAAACAAGGAAAAGCTCACATAAACAACCTAACTTTACATTCAAAGCAGCTAGAGTGGGAGGAAGCCAGGTCATGGAAACAACCTAAATGCCCATCGACAGAGGAGTGGATAGGGAAGATATGGTACATACACACAATTGAATATTACTCAGCCATTAAAAGGAATGAAATAACTTTTGCAGCAACATGGATGGACCTAGAAATTATCGTCCGAAATGAAACCAGTCAGACAATTAGACAGCAACACCCAATGCTACCGCTTACATGTGGAAACTAAAGAGACACAATGAACTTCTTTGAAAAACAGACAATGACTCACAGATTTTGGAAAACCTTGGTTTTTCAAATAAGACAATCTGGGGGTGGGGGGATGCACTGTGGGTTTGGGACACAAAATCTATCACATTGACTTGTGATGATCTTTGTACACGTATAATTGAAATAAAATTCATTGTTATGTCATTTAAAAAAAGCCTTTATGTTTTTAAGAAAAAAAGATAACATCATTCTATTTGTATTTTACTAGTCTCAGAGTTGAGGTTAGATCTTTGGAGCCTTGAAGGTTATGTATTAAGATACCTATTGATCTTGGATTTAATGGAACTGGTATCATAAACCCTCAGAAAGTTTTCTTTGTCATACCATGGCATTCTTTCCATTTTTTCACACTTGGTTTGCAGAACTCTAAAAATGACCCCTTATATACAGCCATAGTTCTTCCAAAGAGATTATTTATTATAATTAATAATCTACTTTATTACTGTTCTGACATGAAGAAGGGATAGATAATCAACTCTGGAGTTGAATAAAAGGAGTAACTTTTAAGTGAATATATTCTACTGAAATATAATTTCATTTGTTTACAACTGTGGGATACCAATGGGGAACATACCCAAAGAGATTAGATATGACATTCAAGGCAGAGTATGTTGAAATTGGGACCAAGAGACCAGGTGTGAGAGTCATTTTGATGATAATTTTATTTTATCACTTAAAACTAAATTTTTTTCCTGCCTAAGCTACTTACTAGTGTTGACATACTTTCTGAATTCTCCCTGGAACCTCATCAAATGGCCAAGATATACAATTCAGGCAGGAGTGGGAAACGGGGGGTGGGGGAGCAGCACACTGGATTTTACAGAGCTAAAAAAAAAAGCCCAGTAAATTTTGTAGAATTAATAATATTCAGTAGAGATAATAAAACCTAGCCTTTCCTTAGCCTTTGCTATTTTTCAAAACTAAATTCAGCTAAACTCAAGTCCTTTCATTTAATTCCTACAATGAGCCTGTTGAAGTAAACAGTATCATCCCATTTCACAGATAAGGTTTAGATTGATTAAATAACTTGCCCTAGGTTACAGTGACAGATTTATACCCACGATGTTCTGTTGAGTCTGATCTTTTATGGTACCTCTAAGCCATTAAATAATGACTTCTAGGTACCATATGCTTCCATGGCCATGCCCCTGTCCTAGCATTTTTCTTACTATATTATAATTGTTTCTTTATATGTCTATATCCCCCTACTTCATGGTTAGCTCCCCCAAAGCAAAGACAGCATCTCATTTATCCTTCCAGTTCCAGGGATTTAATACAGTGTCATGCCACATAGTAGATGTTCAATAAGTGCCTATTGAATGGCTAATATTGCCAGAAGTCACTAAAGGTTGATATAGTAACGGAAATACATTATTATGGAAAATAACCAATGTGGAAAGTGACTGTTGCTTCTATAACCCTCTTAGGCATTCCTTTCCTCAAAGGCAACATTTTTCAGAAAGTTGGTGAGCTGATCCTTACTGCCTATAGGAATTCAAAGGAGTATTAAAAAACAAAACAAACAAAACAAAACAAAACAAAAAAAGCCAGGGAGTTCCTGTTGTGGCTCAGTGGAAATGAATCTGACTAGAATCCATGAAGAGGCAGGTTCAATTCCTGGCGTCACTCAGTGGATTAAGGATCTAGGATTGCCGTGAGCCATGGTGTAGGTTACAGACGTGGCTCAGATCCCATTGCTGTGGCTGTGGCATAGGCCAGAGGCCACAGCTCTGATTTGTCCCCAGCCTGGGAACCTCCACATGCCATGGATGTGGACCTAAAAAAATGGCAAAAAAAACCCCAAAACCCATAGTGATGCTTAAGTGATGTGAAGCAGTATTACAGTACTGGGAAAGATTAAGGCAAGAGACAATGAAAGAATCATTTAATTAATGGTCTTTACATTTATGATGGGTTCGTCTTCTAAACACGGAGGCTACCAACTTTTCATTAAAGTGAGGCCCAAATACAAAGAGTAGTCAGAGGATACTCCAATCTTAGGTAATTTTTTAAAAATTAAAATGCAATTAGTACAGAGAAGAGAACACAATTTTAATTAAAAAATTATTCAGTATAACTTAATAAATAAAAACCAACTTGGACTTCAGCTTGAGGGATTGAAATTCTACCAAAAAAACCATTTCTGACTATAAGGAAGTTTATCAGAGAGTTGAAAAAGGATTCTGAGTGAGTTTGTACATGCATCTTTATTTTTTTTTGTCTTTTTGCCTTATCTAGGGCCGCACCCGCGGCATATGGAGGTTCCCAGGCTAGCAGTCTAACAGGAGCTGTAGCTGCCGGCCTTCGCCACAGCCATGCGGGATCCAAGCCACGTCTGTGACCTACACCACAGCTCACGGCAACACCAGATCCATAACTCACTGAGCAAGGCCAGGGATCGAACCCGCAACCTCATGGTTCCTAGTCGGATTCGTTAACCACTGAGCTACGACAGGAACTCCATGTACATGCATCTTTAAAGTGGACAGTCCTGACTTCCATAATAAATCTTGCTTGATGATGCTCTGATTTTAATGTGATGATAATATCCATTTTAATCGGGTCTTTAATTGCACTGTTGAAAGCTACAAGGAATAAAATCTGTCTACCCCTATCTCTAAAGCATGTTTCTGCCTTTTGTTCCTTATTCTGAAGAATGCTTAGAGCTTAAATTCTGCTGTTGCTCTCAGCAGTGTTTTGGAGTCGAATGCTGGAAAGAGAAAGGGCTGCCATGCAACATGATGATGTGTTCATTAACACTGCCTCCTGGTTCATAAATTATAGACGGGCCTGTTGCCCAAGCCCTACAAAGTCTGGTGAATACCCTTTTCACTCTCTGAGCATGAATTCATTAACAACATGAAAATATTTTAGGGTGAAGGAAACACCTTGCTGGTGGAATCATATCAGCCATGGCAAGTTGTGTGTCAAGTTGCAAGGGTGCTTTTGTCGATTTTGTTGTCTTTAATTGGTTAATGTGTATCTACCTCCAATGTGTAGTAAAGTCCATTGTCCTGAATTTGATTTAGTTATGAAAAATTCTAAGACAGTAATGAGACTAAAAACAATGATAGTGACCTATTTTAATGTCTTTTTCCTGTCATTATCCTGACCGTCTTAAGATTGTTCTTTCTGTGGTGAGATCTATACCTCTCTCAAAGTTTTACCATGTGGTGCAGTATTGTAATAGTCCATATGCTTATCATCCTCTCTCACTGGATTATTAAATCTTTCAGGGAAGAGCTGTGTCTCACTGGATTACTAGATCTATCCTCAATATAGTGTTTTTCCGACTATGTCATAGTTAATAAGTATTTGCTGGGTGACTTTTTTGTTTTTTCTGACACAGTCCTTCTCTCTTTTCTTCTCACTTATTCATCTCTCACTTTCCTCAGGTACTCTCCATCTGTCCCAAGGACATGAGAGCTGATATCTGTGTTCATCTAAACCGGAAAGTTTTTAATGAACATCCTGCTTTTCGATTGGCCAGTGATGGGTGTCTGCGTGCCCTGGCGGTGGAGTTCCAAACCATTCACTGTGCTCCCGGGGACCTCATTTACCACGCGGGAGAAAGTGTGGATGCCCTCTGCTTTGTGGTGTCAGGATCCTTGGAAGTCATCCAGGATGATGAGGTGGTGGCTATTTTAGGTACTGTGAACGTTCCTAATGTCCTAGCAAACATGTAGCAGTTTTAGAGATTTTACTTCTCAGGTTTCTTAAGAGAAATTTCCTTTGCTTGGTGACTTTGGAAGTCAGGTCACTAATGAGATGATGAATCTTAGTGAAAACTGGTAATGCTGTTTCAGCAAAGAACATTAGTATTGGTCACAGCTTAATGGGCTACATGAGGATTTGATTAAACTTTCTGTGGCAACAGTTGGACAGTGCTATTTAGACTGGTGGCAATTGTAGCCTAGGATGGATGCACCTCCATGTTGTTGGTAAGTGTTAAAATGGCTTGCGAAATGATTGTTGGGTTGGTAACCTAGAGTGTTAGTCTCAGAGGGACAATTACCTGTATAGTTCAAAATTTCCCTTTAGCAAGGCATAAATTTACATCCAGAAAAGTTTAGTGACTGGCCCAGCTAAATGAGTTAGGGCTTCAGTATAAATCATGTCATTCTAAGTCTTTCTACCTCCTTGCAATGGACCTAAGTAGTGAGCTGAAAGTGATGAGGAAGCAAATGAATTTGACCCATTATACTGGAATTATCACAATGTAAGTAAATTTAGGGTTTTAAACCTGGTTCAATCCGTCTATAATTTATGAACCAGGAAAATTATTCAGCTAATGATACGTTTGTTCTAAGATTCAGAGACCTGGTAGGTAGTTGTGCTAACAAAAGAAAGCATTGATGGTATGTGTGGGTGACAAAATTTTTTTAAATTACATGTTTGAGGACAGTGTAATTTATTATACATTTTATTTTGATAAAAAATTCCTAAATGATACTTTAGATCATTTTCTGCTCAAATTTTCTGCAGCATGAAGTCCACATGGATAAAAAAGGAAGAAATAATGAGTTCAGAGGAGAATAATTCCTTGTGTTTTTTCAAGTAAAATAAGTGGAATTGCAGGATGTCAACTCTCTTTTGATCACATTTTTCATGGCTTGTGTCTCATGAAAAATGAGCTCAATTTTGAAACTATTGGATTTTTTAGCTACTGAGGTCAACCTACCGTAGCTTGAATGCCACTAATTCTCATAAGTAAGAGACTGATATATTTTAGAAACTGCAAAAGCAAAATCCAGCCACACAATAAGGGACTGATTTAAAAAACACACAATGACTTGAAAAATACAGAATTGAGGATTGGGAAACAATGACTCTTCATAGGGAAACTGGATCAATAGAACTAATAAGGGTTATAGAAAATGATTCAGGGTGGCAAATAACTGAATACTATTGTTTGTAAACGTTTCCTTAACTGTTTATTAATAATATTGCATTTATGCATAAATTTATTTTAGTAACTATTTTTATTTTTAATTTTTTTTGTAAGAAAAATTCATACAACACTTAAGAGTCAGCACTCTGGGCATGTTTAATGTTGCTTGGTGCTTGTTCTGCTTTGCTTCCTGGAGTATAAAGGAGTTCTATAATCCTTTATACAAAGTATACATTTTGCCAGAGCACTCCTTTGTGATAAAATTGAATATATGTACACTACCACCATTCCTGTTTACTTAAAGAATGGATCAATCTGAGGCCCCAAACAGGTGTATTTTCTTTTCTTGCATGTTCATGTCAATAGTGGGCAGGAGAACAGATATCAAATATATTACAGTAAAGTGAGCGGCTTTGTGATAAATGACCTCAGCTGTGCACTCATTGTCATTTGCTTTGCCTCATTTTCTTCATTACAGCTTCACCTTGGTAGCTTTTTTTTTTTTAAAAGGGTGGATGGGGAAAGCCCTAAGTGCAGCACCTCTGGGCTGGGTCTGCTAAGCTGGAATAATTTGCTCAGTGAGACAGACAAAATGCATTTTCTTTTCATTTTAAAATAAAATGATAGCTGGCTTTGCCCAGTGACACAGTAAAAATGAACACACGGCTCCCTGGGTATTGGGCCAGCCTCATCATATATCTGTCACATTTTATCTCTTTGAATCTATGCATTTTGCTTATCCTTCCCAAAAATTCAGAGATGCAATTCAAAGAGGTTTCATCACTTGATTAGAGTTAATTCTCTGGCAATCTTTCTTTCCTTTATTCTGTGCACCTCTAATAAAGATTAGTTTGGCCAAAAGGCTGTCAGAAGACTTTTGTTTTTTAAAAAAGTTTTGACCCAAGTGATCTTTCAAGGCAGAAGTAAGTGGGCCAGGTGAGGAGGAATGACGCTGGAGAGGCTGCACGTGGGCCCAAAGCATTGCCTAGGTGCCATGGTGCTGGGCAAGATTCTGCCCTCCTGAGGTGTGTGGTTTGGGTGATCAATGATGAGGCAGTCATGGAGACAAACTTTGTTGTACCCTCTGTCAATCCGGCTTTATAGGAAGGCAGTCTGAGGAGGCTGGGGACTAGGAATGTGGCCTCATGGTGACTTTCTGCAGGGAAAGGGGTGTGATATCACACGTGAGAGAGGGGTGTGATATCACATGTGAGAGAGGGAAAGGGGTGTGATATCACACTTGATATCACATACCCAAAGAGCTCGTCTACCATGTCTGCATACGCCCTTGTGTTCATATGGTTTACAGGTTCCACCACTGGGGCAGCTGAAACCAGTCTCTGTTGTCAACTGTGCTTTGCCTGCTGGGTGTTGAATCTGCCAGAAGGGACTTCCTTTACCGAAACCAGCTTCTTGACATATCCATCCTCACACAAGCTCCTTCCTGTGACTTCTCAGTGTGGTTTCCACTAGGGATGCATGCTTTCAGTCTTTTCTAAACTAAAAATAGTTTCTTTTACACTTTTGTGTTATATTTCACACCCCAGATGCTTTAACAATGTTTTAGGAAAGGGAGATGGGCAAAGGTTAGCCCGTCAGCCATCCCTTGTGACATTTTGCTGACTGTACATTCTTCTTCTACTCCCCTTATTTTTCCTCTTACTTTTTCTTTTTTTGATAGACCAATTTTGAAATACAGACAATGAAAAGTTGCACAAATGTTTAGCATGTGGAGTTTGACACAGATCTTTAGGTTTTCTACCTTATTAAGTTGATTGTCTTCACCATTTTTATTTATTTTTTTCTTCTGAAAAAACTGAAAGTGGGTTGCTAAATTATCGTATTATTAATGTGTTTTATCTGTATCTCTTAGTATCTCCTGTAGTTTGTACTTTACAGTGTTTGTTGCTGTGTTGTCTGGTGCATAAGTATTCATAACTGTTATATCTTCATTTTGAATTGTGGCTTTTAGCTTTGAAATGTGTGCTTTTTCATCATTTCTGATAATGTTTTTGCCTTGGAAGGGTCAGATGGAACCCTCTCCTCTGCCATCTGAGTATACCTCAGAAAAATGGGAATTTGTCTAAATGGTCTGACAGGAGAAATAAGTAGGGCTTGCTCTCTCTTACACTGATTTATTTGCCAGTTGAAATGTAGAGAAGTGAGGTCACTTTAAAATTAATTAAAATCTCTGAATCTAAAGACCAGGTGCAGTACATTCTTTTGGATCCTTGCCTCTAAGCTGTCCCTTGGTAGGTATACAATTCTTTAGTGTGTCAAACTGTTAAGGTGTTTAATGAATAAGTTCTGAAGCATAACTAATTAATGAAAAGATAAAAAATGTAGTCAATAAATACCTTCTATTTTTAACACTGAAGGATGGCTTCAAGATGTTTTTCTAAATAGAACATGTGAAGATAATTGCAGTTCATGTCTTTTTTCTGATTTGAAGTTCTTTCAGTTCTTACACCTCCACCTTTTTTTTTGACCTTCCCAGTTTTATGAAATACAAAGAACTCTAAATTAAGTTCATGATGCATACATAATATTTTATATCCTTTACTATCTTCTTGCTTTTTAGTTTTAAACTTATAATTACCTAATGTGAACAGATTTATTGGTATGCCAAAAATAGCCAGGCTATTTCTAAGTGTCTTGACAAGTTTATTGTGCCTTTTGGAGACCAAAAAAAATGGCATTTCCCCACTAACAATAGACCCCACTCCTAAGATATTTCTTTTGCTGCATTCAGGCTTGTTTTTCCTCTTCTGTGTACACTGATTGTTGGAACCATAGGGTTGCAATTATTAATCTAAGACAGTCTCTGTCTAAGACTTTCAGTTGTAACTTTATTTACTTTATTTTTTGCCACACCCATGACATATGGAAGTTCCCAGGCCAGGGACTGAATCTAAGACACAGCTGTGACCTATACCACAACTGTGGCAACACTGAATCCTTAGTGCCACAGTGGGAAGTCCGTTTTAATTGTGACTTTAAATTCCCAAGAGAACTATGCTTGTTTCTGTAGAGTTTAGATGGAGAGGATAAATGTGGTTATGTAGTTAGAGGGAGGGTACATGAATGAGGAAGGGAAAGACAGAAATAAATGAACTTAATTATATATGAGATAATTTCTAATACCTGATAATTTCTAATACCTGAATTCATTTTAATTAAGATCAATTATTTAGAATCAGTTCATTTCTTATAAACATTTGTGCGCTAGCAAAGAAAACATAAATCATGCTTCTCAAAATTCAAAATCTGCTTCTTATTTTTATTCCCCAAAGAAAAAAATCTGAGATGTGAATGAATAATGTTCTGCTATTTTTGAGTATATGTGAAAATGTGACTTCTATGTTGTGGTTAAGATTTCTTCCCATATACTTGTTATTAGAAGTCAAGTGCTTCCCACGTTAAATTCTTAAAAGGGCTTTTCCCAAGCCCCAGAAAATTATTTTCTTTTGCATCCACATTTCTGTGTTTTGAGATGCTGTTCTGTGAACCAGGTAGATTTGCTCTACATATTATGATGATGGACTTAGTTAATTTAGACCTTTTTATAAAGGGAAAACCAGTTATTTGCTTAAAAATAATTGCATGCTTTTCTCATTTTAAATGTTCTAAGTAGTAATTATAACATCATTTATCTATGGCTTAAATTATATACTTTAGTATTCCTCAGCCTGTAGGTTTTTGGACAAAATATAGTCTTTACAATCTGGAAGTTTCAAAACCTTTCCCTACCATCCTTCAAAACAAGTCTTGTTCATTCTGTCCCCTGGTGTCTCTTTATCGTATCTTCAGTGTCCCTTCTCATGACCACTGTTCTTAAAATCTTGGTCCTAAGTTGTGCTGGCTGTCATCCGGAAGGCCTGTCTGCTCAAAATCTGTCATCAACTTCGACCTCCAAATCTATGTTTTGCTGCCACCACAATATTTTTTCTAAAATATAAATTATCTTGTCAGTCCGCTTGTTGGATTGGCTTTTTAACACCTCAGGGATAAAATGTAACTCCTTGCATGCTCTGTGAGGCCATGTAGGTCTTGACCTTTGCCCATCTTTCTAGCCTGATTTGTGCTGTTTCCTGTCCCTGCTCTATTCTCACCATATTGAATTGCAGGAAGTTTTCTGAGCACCATCAGGTCCTTTCTCACTGGGAAGATATTGCATATACTGCTTCCTTGTTTAGCATCTTTTCTCCTCCTCTTGCTTCTATATCTTCTTTTTACTCTTTCTCTTATTGGCCTAGTCTGGATTAGGTTCCTCTGTTTTGGGTTTCCACTTCATGAAAAACAGGGTTCTTAGTCCTTCCTACTTCTGTCTTTTTCTTGTTTATACTCCTACTGTGTAGTGAATATTTGAAATGTCTTTCTCATTTTTGTCTGTCTGTCACCTGATTGGACCTCTTAAACAGATTCTCTGTAAAGGTTCAATGAGCCAAGTTAACTAGTACTTTATTTTGCTATTAAGCTGTTTTTATCATTGTTTTAGTTCTGGGTACCCGTGAAAAATATGTTGTATTCTGTTGCTGTTTTCTTTATGTTTTATCTTGAGATACTGACTATCCTCTTTCTCTTTTGTCTGTATGATTTTAGTAAAATGCATTTCCCTAAGGCTCTAGCCTTAGTGTAGAGCTAGTATAGACTAAAAAAATCATTTTGTTATTGTCAGTTGGGCACTTTGAACAAGGAGAATAAGAAGGGACAAAGGTTAAATATCTCAGACCATTCAAAACTCTTGTTTTCCATCAGGAACTCATAGTAGCAAGGAAGAATCTAACTTGTACCCTGGTCATTGACTATAGTAGGGATATTGTGGAAGGAGATCTAGCTTTAATTCCTAGATGTGACATTACTTTTGCCATCAATTGAAATGGATGGTTCTACAAATCAGAATTAATTTTATTTGAAAATGAACATTTAAGAGTTAAAAAGGGCTTGAGAAAGAAACACTGTATTTGTAGTTAGTAACTGAGTACCTCTCATGCTTAGGTAAAATTTAAAGTCCATAGATATGTTTTGACTTTAAGATTTCCTATGAAAACTTTTGAAAAGTGCACTTCAGACACCTTTGAAAGACTGATTCAAATACCAGTAGTTTGCATCTAGCTGTCCATGAGTCTGTTTCTGTTTTATAGAATGAATAAGCAGTGAGGCCCTACTGTACAGCACAGGGAGCTATAATCAATCTTTTGGGATAGATCATGATGGATGATAGTATGAGAAAAAGAATATATATATATATATATAATACGAATATATATATATATAAGATATTATATATATTATCTTAAGATTATAATAAGAATATATATCTATACATATATATGTATGACTGGGTCACTATGCTCTATAGCACATGCTATACAGCAGAAATTGACATAATAAATCAACTATAAGAAAAATAAAATTAAAAAAATAAATACCAATGGTTACTAAATACTAATTTTTTTTAACTATTATATCAAACCCTCTAGTTAACTCTGTGAAGAAATACCTACTGTGCTAACCTTATAGGTGGAGGAACCAAGGCAGAAACCAGTGTCAGGCAGTTCACTGGTTGCAGCTAGGAAATAAGTGGTGGATACAGGATTTGAACCCACATTTTTCTGATTTAATGTCAGTTCTCTTAACCATCACATAATGAATGTAATGCTTTCTTTAAGAGGAATTTAAAAATAGAATTTTGAGGAGAGTTCCCTGGTAGCCTAGTGGTTGGGACTTGGCACTTTCACCTCAACAGCCTGGGTTCCATCCCTGGTCCGGGAACTAAGATCCCACGTCAAACTGTTGCATGCTGCAGCCAGTAAAATAATAAAATAAATTAGAATTTTGAAATTATACAACTAGTTGGTTTAATTGACATAAAATAGAATGCCTATATTCTTTACTAATGTTTCTTTTATTAAAAAAATATTTTTCTAACAACACTCTAAGTACCATATCAGAGTATGTTACAGTAAACCAAACATTACCCCAATATAAGATGGTTAGTCAGTTACTAAATATATCCAAACATGGTTCTCCTCCAAGTGACTAGTAAACTACCAGGCAGGTTTGCGGAGAAGTGGCTCAGAATGTAAGTCTCACATGAGGATTTCAGGTTCTGTTTTAGGGTCTTTCATTCGGTGTTGGAAGAGTTTAGAGTCCATTTAATTAGAGGGATTAATGTGAAAATGAAGTTTTTAAGAGTGCTCCAGGATTGAAAGAATGATGACAAATCTTAGCAGCTTCTTCCAGGAAGAGGTGGGTCTGTTTCTCCATTTGGGTCTGCACTGGCCTTGAGACATGTTGTTTCTTAGGCTGAACCTTCCTCTCTTCCTTTAAGTGCCATCAGTCTCTGGACAGAGTAGGGCTGCTTGACAAGCTTTGCTCATTGCTCTTTTGTTTCTCTAAGGTCATTGCATCCATGCACAGAAAGCTTCATCTTCATTTTCCTAGATTTCCATTTTTTTTTTAATCTTCTAGGGCTGCACCCCTGACATGTGGAAATTCTCCAGCTAGGGGTTAAATCAGACTGCAGCTGCGGATCTAGGCCACAGCCACAGCAATGTGGGATCTGAATCACATCTGCAACCTACATCACAGCCCATGGCAATACCAGATCCTTAACCCACTGAGCAGGGCCAGAGATCAAACCCCAAACCTGCATCCTCATGGATACTAGTCAGGTTACCGCTGAGCCATAATGGGAATTCCCATTTTCCTAGCTTTCTTATACTTGCCTACGTATGAGTGTCTTGCCTCCACTCTCCTTGTCTACCCCACCTTCCCCTAGTCAAGCCTATTCTTTTATCTTTTCTCAAAAAACACCTAGTATGCCTTTGTCTTCAAAGAATTGAAAAATTAACTAATTACAAGTTTAAGAAGTGGGTTTTGTTTTGTCACTAAGAAGAACAAAACTGGTCAGTGTAAGTATTGATTTACTTGCCTGGTGATGCCCTGGAGAATTTAGTCTTCCTTTTGGTGTGTGGAGGGGGAGATGTTATTGGGGAGTAGTTGAACATCAAAATTATCTGAACTTTTTAAGTTGCAAACTAAGAAAAATGGATTCAGGGAGTTCCTGCTGTGGCACAGTGGGTTAAAAATCTGGTTTGTGTTACCTTAGCTGTGGCATAGTTTACAGCTGTGGCTCAAACGCCATCCCTCGCCCAGGAACTTCCATATGCCATGGGTGTGGCAAAAAATAAAATAAATATATAAAGTTACAATTAAAAAAGATAGCGATTGTCTTAGATTAATAATCCAACCATATAGTTCTAATTATCAGTGAATACAGAAGAGATAAAAAACAAAATGTGAATACAGTGGTGTGGCAAAAAAAACCCCAAAACCAAAAAGCAGATTTGGGAAACATCACAATATAAATATAATAATAATGAAACTTTGTAATGCAAAGATTCTGTAACTATTTTACAGGTAAGAGATAGAGCTTATACAACCCCTGACCTCCTGGGAGGAGTTATACTATGTGATACATCCTAAAGACCAAATTTAATTTGCCTGTTTCTAAATTTGATATATCCTTTAAATCTACTAGTTTCCCCCTACACCTTTCTTTTCTTTATAATTATTTGCTGAAGAGCCTGGACCTTTTGTCCTGCAGAGTCCTCAAGTCTGGATTCTGCTGATTGCATTCTTACTCTACTTCGACATGTCCCTCTCCTCTATACTTCCTAGAAGTTAGCAGCTGGATTCAGAGGATTCAGAGGCTTTTTTTTTTTTTTTTTTGCTTTTTAGAGCCACACCCACTGCATATGGAGGTTCCCAGGCTAGGGATCTAATCAGAGCTACAGCGGCTGGCTACACCACAGCTCATGGCAGTGCCAGATCCTAACCCACTGAGCGAAGCCAGAGATCAAACTCGCAACCTCATGGTTCCTAGTCAGATTTGTTTCTGCTGCACGACGATGGGAACTCCTGGATCCAGAAGCTTGATCAGACTCAGGTTCCACCCTTTTGCAAGACTCTAGGTGGCTCTGTGTTATTCATCAGATGACACATGCTTATTTAGTTGTATTTTTTAGTGGTATTAGCAACTGTTGACACTCAATGCCTAGATACATTAATTCACTGGGAGTTGAAAAATGAAGATATTCTAATTTTATATTTTTATTTGTTAATTGGAATACCTTTATAGAGATACTTCCTCTCAACTACTATTTAGTTACCCAGTATGCAGTTCATATAGGAATGGCCGTATACGTTTGATACTTTTCCATTATCTACCAAATTTTAAGGTGACTAATTGGTTTTTTATCATCTGAGGGTACCTAGATAGTTTTGTTTAAAAGTCCTTAGGTGCTAACAAATTTAAATAAATGATGAATTTCAGTGCATTGTAGTTTTTACCATTTTTGAAGTGAAGGTTGTCCTATTTTTGGCAAGTCAGAGTCCCTTCAAGTTGGTTTCTGTGTCCTTTTAACACGATAATTGTCTTTCATGACTTCTTTGCTATGTACTATGACTGGATCCTCATCTTGTACAATTCTACCCCACACCATTTCTCCAAGAAGTTCTAATTTGTTTTTGTGAAAATTATTTTAATATAATAATTTTGGTCCTAAAGATACTCACTGCTACTGGTGGGCCATTGTTTCTTGGTCCATTTAATAAAGAAAATAAGAAGAAAAATATTTTTACGTGCACATGTTTGTATCTCTGTGTGCATATACAAATAAAAATTCTTATGAGTTTGTACAGATATATTTAACCAAAATTCAGTGCAATGGAGCTTTATTTATTGACCCCTACATTTCATCTTTAACTGCTTTCTTCCATATTGAGAATACTGGGGATGATAGAATTTAAATGTTGCATGTTGTTCAATTGACTTATATGCATTATAAGTATAATGACTTCAGAATAATAATACTAATCCATCACTGCCAATATGATTACTGAAAATATGTAAAAAGATTTTTGCCTAAGCTTGTCCCATTCTCCCCCACCAATCATTATTTTTAGTTGTACTGTCTCTACATTATCAGAACATATAGTTACTGCATAATATACCTTCTCCCTTTTCACCTTCATTTAATATTCATTCTACAGTTAACTTTCTAGTTAGTGCACCACTAGTCTTTATGTCAGTGTCTCTCTAGAATTTTGCTCATCTGAAGGCTATTCACCCATAATAGGAAAAATCCATGGGACAGTACTACCTGAGTTATTTTGGTGATAAAGTTTGTGTCCTTTATTCTTAAAAATCAATTTTACTGGAAATGAAATTCTTAGTTCACATTTCTATTTTAGAGTATCTTCAATATGTTACTCCCTCCACTCCAGTCAAATCAATAGGCAAATCATGGAGCTTTTGTTTTCCACCATCATATCTTTTGTATCTTTCTGTCCTCTTTAATCTTGCTGTCAGGGTCATAACTCCTGAATGATGCGCTTGTGAGGCAAGGTGAAATCACATATTTGTAATCTGTGAAATATGGTATGAGTGTCTCACAATGATGTAAGTGGTTTTCCAGCAGTTCTTCCTTTGCTGCTCTTCACGCTGTCATTAACTCTGCTATGACAGCACTGAATATTCCATGACTTCCTTTACCTGAAGCACTTGTAGTGGTTTGGTCTTTGAAATAGGATTAAGCAGACTGCTGCATGGCATTCAAGCCCCCTCCCCCTCGCCCCACTCCTGGGTGCTGTATTGTCCATTTCTGTGTCCCCTCTAGGTATCCAGCATTGAGCTGACGGTGCTCAACATCCCCTGGGAAGCTCATGCTACCCTTTCACAAAAATACTGCTCTTCTCCTGAAGGCTCAGCTGTGATCAAACTCAAACACTACCTTACTTGAAGGGTCTTGCCTAAATTCCCTTAAATTCCAAACACACGTTTTTTTTTTTCTTCTGTGCTTAGCCTATGCTGATCCCATTGTAGTTATTTTATTTTTTTCCTATTTCCATCTTTTGGGGTTGTCTCTCATTATATAATTAAAATTTTTGAGAGCAAGCTTTCTGTTTTCTGCATACCTCTATTCCACCACAGCACAAAACTCATGTTCCAGCTTACTCATAGTGTTTGGGTTAGGATGCTGGATGCGTTCATTGAATTGGTCAGTAGGGCAGCTATCATTTCTGTCATTTCACTGATGTGAAAGTTATGAGACTTAGTAATAACATGAGCATTGAAATAGGTTTCTATTCTAAATGATTTCTTAGGAGAAGAAAATATGAATTTCAAGATATAACTGCTTTTCAATTTCATCTTTTTCTTAGATTTCTCTTTTAGAGTATGCTACTACCTTTCTTGATTTGGGCACATGTTTGGATTTCTGTATATAACCAGTTTGTTCTTAGCACTACTATAATGCCAAATTCAGGGTCATTAGCTTGCTTATCACCATATCTTCTATATCCTCAAAGGTAGCTACCTTGTTCCCTAATTTGTCCATTAGGATACTTTTTTTCCCCACGTGTACTTAATAAGATCTATTTAGCTCATTCTTTGTGTAAATAAGAATTCATAAGCAAAATCAGTGACCTTTTTTGGTAGATAAGGATTATTGGCTTCTCTAAAAGTGTCAAATTTGTGTCCATTATATTTTATTAGCAGAATTACTTTGGACATCAATCACTGAAAAGTGACAGGCACCAATTCTAAATGTTTTGAAGATTCTATTCTAATGCAGCTCTATAATTTGTAAATTTTAATGCTCATTATCTTGTTCTTTGTTTTCTTTACATTTAAAATATTACCTCATGACATTTGCTGCTTTTAAATAGTCAATTTAAAATCCCATAATTAAAAAAACTCATAGAATTGTTCATTTTTAATTGGGTACTTTTGTGTATATGTATTTATAATAAAGTTTATGAGCCAATACAACTATCAGTTGTAGTGAAGGTCTGTCTAATAAAAGTAAATACATGGATTAAGTCCACTCTATAGAAGAGTCTTTAAATAGAGCTATCTCTGCCTTTCTACATATACTCACTGGAACTACCTAAGTAAGCCTAAAATGCTATATTTTTAGGCATTCATTGACTATATTAGAAAGTTATATACACTGATGTAAAACTGAGATAATTTTTATGAATTTATTTTATCTATGTCATTTGCTTACCAAATGGTGTGTTTCACATAAAGAACAAGACAAAACAAAACTCTGTAAAATCAGCCCCTCAGAGGACCATAATCCCCAAGCATACCATGGTCTGTATTTTTCCTTTAATTATATTGTAACTCCGTCTCTGTCTTTAAATTTTCTAGTTTTCTACTCTATGAATCTTTAACATTTAATTCTGTTTTACAATGCCGTTTCCTGTGGTTTAGAAGTGAAATACTTTTTAAGACTTCATGCGAAGAACTGAGAAAATATAAATAGACCAAACAACAACTTTCATGTTGAGTGTGAACTTTTCTACTAATTTTAGGGCTTTGGGGTGAGGTTAGTTTTCTCAAGCTCTAAAATGTTTGTGGCTAAGACTACCTGCATCCAGTGGGAACTGACCTAAAACTAGCATCAAATATTCTGTAGTCATGAAAAGGTACAGGATTTCCCATTCCCAGAAGTGTGCAAAATCTTTGTGATAAAAACAAGGCTGTTTCTGTATTGGATATTCCATGAATAACTCCATGCCTTCCCAAGCTGTGATGTCTGTGGATTACAGTGTAAATGTGTACGATATTTCCTGAAGAAGAAAATATAGCTTCACTGCGGCTGGTAAATTAACTGATTTACAGGAGGAACATCTTCCCAGAAGTGCCATAAAATTTTACTGTGAACTGAGTGACCATTAGGTGATACAGAAAACTGGATAAAGTGAAAACATTTTGAAATGGTTGATTAGATTAATATCTAATGGCTATATCATGTCTCCTAATGGAAATTATATATTATAAAATAATCAATATTGCTTACATATAATGTGAATTCTGATCTTGGGATGAGAATTATTCAGCAATTTTGTTAGGCTTCTCAACATTTTTCAGGGAGAAAAGCAGGGGATATATTTACTCTGGTTTAGACAGTTAACTTTTCTGTTACTTTCCAGCCTTATAATCTCATAATGGTATTTGGAGTTGTTGAGGTTCTGGATTTTAAAATCCTTTTTTTTAATTTTTTAAAATTACTCAATGAATTTTCAGAGTTCCCGTCATGGCTTAGTGGTTAATGAATCCGACTAGGAATGATGAGGTTGTGGGTTCGATCCCTGGCCTTGCCCACTGGGTTAAGGATCCGGCGTTGCCGTGAGCTGTGGTGTAGGTTGCAGACGCAGCTTGGATCCCGCGTTGTTATGGCTGTGGCGAAGGCCAGCAGCTATAGCTCCTGTTAGACACCTAGCCTGGGAATCTCCATATGTTGCAGGTGCGGCCCTAGATAAGGCAAAAAGACAAAAAAATAAAAAATAAAATTACTCAGTGAATTTTATTACATTTATAGTTGTAAGATTATTAAAGACCTTTTTTTCTCTCTTTTTTAATGCAAAATATTACCTTGAAATATAATTTGATGAGTTTTAGTTGATTTACTATAGGATTATAAATGTAGAAAAACCTTAAACATTAGTCTTTTTCCATCTCATTTCCTTTAGGGTCATTCAGGTAGCTTGATCATTTGATTTAGGCCATACCAGGGCCTCAGATATGTTCATGTTTCTTTATCTCCTTTTCTCATCCAGTATTTTTTCTCTCCTTTTCTCATTCATGCATTTTTTTTTAATAAATGTTTTTGAGCCTTTGAATAATTATAGGCATTGGGGTTAGTGGGAATGGACAAAAGAGAAAATTCCATGCCCTTAAGAGTTTATATTTTAATTTAATGCTATTCTTTTCACATCATAGGCCTTTTATTTCCCCATGATACTAAAAAAGATAGATACCTTTTTTTTTGGTTACAGCCATGGCATTTGGGAATTCCCGGGCCAGGGACTGAATCCACCCCACAGCAGTGACCTGAGTCACTGCAGTGACAACACTGGATCTTTAACTGGCTGCACCATAAAAGAACTCCAAGATATAAATAACTTAAGATGGAGAAAACAATATTACTCAGAAATTCTTTCATGAGGAATATTGTATGTAGTGCTAGACATATACCCATGAGCTGTTGGATGGAGGAAGGAAAGAGGATGAGACACCCTCTCCTGCACGAGCCCTACTGCAGTCCTATTAGGCGGTCCAGCTTCTCAGAGAATGGATCGGGTTAGACTGGAGGATTATGCCTAGGTCTTTGTTTTCTCAAATCAGAGCTGGAGTGAAATTGTTTTGAGGAAAGCAAAAATTCTGAAGCTGCTCTCAAAAAAACAAAAAGAAAAAAAAATAGCTGGAGTTCCTGTCATGACTCAGTGGTTAGTGAACCCGACTAACATCCATGAGGGCTCGGGTTTGATCCCTGGCCTTCCTCAGTGGGTTAAGAATTCAGCTTGGATCCCACATTACTGTGGCTCTGGTGTAGGCTGGCAGCTACAGTTCTGATTGGACCCCTAGCCTGGGAACCTCCATATGCCATGGGTGCGGCCCTGAAAGTCCAAAAAAAAAAAAACAAAAACTAGATATTAAAAGTTAGAAAATAAGCTTTTTGATAGAAATATGACAAAATTTTTCATTTCATCAGTTAGGTAAAGTAAAACAAATGATAGAAAGTTGTATGCCTCCACAATTTAAAATGGTCTATATTGGCAAGGGTAAATTTATGTATATATTGAGTATCTTTTAGCTATTGATGAAGCACTTATCAATCAATGAATATTTATTTAGTATACCATAGACCTATGTACATATTTTATTAATTCAGTTTTATTAAAAAGTATGAGGAAAGACATCTGTGAGAATAATTGGCTATTTTAAAATAAAAGTTAGATTCATTAGAGAAAAATTTGGAAAACAAAAAGTAGAAAGAAGGAAAACAAGCATATCAATTAAAGATAATTATATTACTTTTTTTTAGTTTTGCATTCCTTTTGATTTTTAACACAATTATTACCAATTGACAAATGAATAATAATGTATAACATATAGAATAACACAGAATAATAAAATACAATATATTTTGGTTCTATCTAGATTGTTTTTCTTTTAGAACATAAGAAATAGTAGACTTTTAATTGAAAATTCTGTCATAGTTTGTTTCATTTTCATGTACTTTATTATAACTATAATATAATTATGTTATTTTTGTATTTTTATTTTTCATTTAACACTATAGGATTTGCATTTTTGCATATTATTTCTAAAATTAGTTTTAATTCTGTATGAATTGATACTTGATATATAGATAGATACATATTTATTTCTGCCAATCTGAAGTTATGACTAATAGCACTACAGTGAATATTATGTGTGTTCATCCTAAATCTTTTGATTGATTTCCAGAAGAGAAATTACTGAATTAAAAGTCATTGATTTTTATTGTAGCTACTATACATGAAAATCAAATAGTTGAAAAGTAATACACACTTATAAATAGGTCAGAGATTGTATAATAAAAACTTGAGAAAAGGTTACAAAAATGAATGTAATTCTTTTTCTATCTCTTCAAGAAAAAGCCCAATGTAGAAAAGAGTAACAATGACCATAGAAGAAAAGGAACAAGAAGCAGATCAAAGCAGCCTTTTAAAAGCCCTTTAATTTCCATAGCACCAATGACTATGGTAATATAATGGTTGTTTATCTTTTCTGTTTAAAAAATAACACACAAAATTATAAGGCAAAATGAAACCCATCTGTTATCCCATAATGAGAGAAAAGCTATTTGATGCACTTGTTTTTTGTGTACTTGCGTGTTTCTGAAAAGGGGAAGGTGCATAAATGAGCTTATACTAATACTATCATTTGATACCCTGCTTTTATTATTTTGCATAATGCGAATGCTTCCCTACCACTTATTAAAATTTTATGATAGTTAGTGGCTGTATAATGTTCCATACCTTACTTATTCGTTTATATATTCATTCATATTTACCTTGTTTCTACCTTTTTGGCTATTATACATATCACTTCAGTGAACGTTTTTATAAGTAAATCTGGCACCTCTGATACTGCAATTAGAAAAAAACACCTATAGTTGGAATTACTTTAAGGAGAATGCCATTTATGGACAGATGAAAAGAGGAGGTAGAGTTTATGATTTAAGTTTCTACTTGAGGTTACCAGTTACCTCATTGGGCTTTTAGGTCTCTGATTATTCTTCCTTGGAAGAATATCAGGCAGAGTGTTCATCAGGATCACTAACTCAAAGGAATTTGGGGAGAGTCTAGAAACAAATAATATTGCTCCAGATTTACTGATTTTTTTTATTTTTATTTTTTTTTTATTGTTTTGCTTTTTAGAGCTGTACCCACGGCCTGTGGAGGTTCCCAGGCTAGGGGTCAAATCAGAGCTACACCAGCTGGCCTATGCCACAGCCACAGCAACAAAGGATCCAAGTCATGTTGGTGACCCACACCACAGCTTACATCAACGCCAGATCCGTAATCGACAGAACGAGGCCAGGGATTGTACTGGCAGCCTCTCGGTTCCTAGTCAGATTCATTTCTGCTGTGCGGAACAACGAGAACTCACAGATTTATTGTGGCCTTTTTGGTTACTTTATTGCTGATCATTTAATCACAGGGTAGTTTTAGCCACCTCCTCAGTAATATACATGTTTTCTCTTTCCATCCCAGAGTACCTCCTGGTTCTCTAAGGATTTTCAGACTATTGTGTGCAGTGGGCAGGAATCCGTGATCTCACTCACCCTCAACCTCTCTGTCTCTCTCTCCGTCTCGTTTACTTTTTATACTATATTCCCAAAGGTTATATGATCTTTTCTCTCTGGTGGTCTGAAGTGTTGTAAGGCATCTTTCTTCCTTTCTTTTCTGACTTTAATCTTCATGCTGGGAGCAGATATTTGCTCACTTCTCTGGATAAAGTACAGAACGAATAAGTCTTTGGTAGCGTGGCTATAGGAAGATTTTTTTTTCCACCTGGACACAGTCCCATCTTTTTCACTTTAAAGCTTTTCCTTTCCCACAGAACAGCATGCAGCTGACAACCCTTCAGGCAGGGGAGCTTATGGAACTGCCTCTGTAGAAAAGCCCTTCAGTACTTAATCTCTGAAGCTTCCTCATTTCCCTTTGTTTGGACAATGAAGTACTCAGGGTGGTGAACTGTTGATTTCAGGTCACCAGTTGATGTTGCTCTGAAGTGAATAGTTGGTTTCTGTGTTCTGAAATTCTAGAATTTTAAAAAGACACCTGTATTTGGCTAGAGTATAACACTCTTTATGGAACTGTTTATGGCATAGCAAATCTAGGTCTTCGTGTTTTACCCAGCCTCCCTCCATGGGCTCTGTGATTGTGGACTGGAACTCTGACACTGGGCCCTGAAGTCCTGCATAAGCTTAAGCTTGGTTGAGAGGGTAGGGCATCTTTGGGGAATAAGTCCTGCTGAGTTTTAGTTTCCCTGGAGCATGAGACTTAGTTGCCGAATAATATATATCTAACGTATCTCAAATCAGTTCCAGATTTATAAAGGCTGTAACAGCAGATCCTTGTAGGTTTTATTGTACTGTCATTTTTACCAGAAGGAGCCGAAAAGGGGACAAAACTAAGAAGTCACCTTTGCTCCTTTCTAGCCAGGACAGGAAATGTTAAGGTGGCAGAAGATAATGAAACTCTTTGTTAAAATGAGGTTGTTGGCTTCTCTGTTGGATTTCATTTACTCATAGCACTCCAGATTTCCATCAAAACATGAGTTTAGGGTAATGTTACTTTACATATTATATTAAAGTGTTGTACATTGCTGTATGTATGTAGATGAGGTTGGACACTCAGATTCTAAATTATGCTAGATGATCGATGTCACATATGAAACTGAATAAAAAACAGTGACTGGGATAAAAACTACTGTAGATACTTGAATATATACATATATGTATGTATATATATAGATATTTTATACTATTTTCCAGGAAAAGGGGATGTGTTTGGAGACATCTTCTGGAAGGAAACCACCCTTGCTCATGCGTGTGCCAATGTCAGAGCCCTGACATACTGTGACCTCCACATCATAAAGCGAGAAGCCTTGCTTAAAGTCCTGGACTTTTATACAGCTTTTGCAAACTCGTTCTCGAGGAATCTCACTCTTACTTGCAATCTAAGGAAACGGGTATGTTGCCTGGATCTAATTCCCTTTATTAATATCTAGAGGGTTAATACTTTATACTCTATTGGTTAAGGAGTGGTAAACCGATTTCCTTCTGTAGTAGTACATTCCCATCTGTGTAAAGTGACATCATTTTCTTTTCCTTTATTTATATTTTGTTTACTTTTTAAAGAGGCGAAAAAACCCTGAGTATATGGGTAAAGACATGAATCATTATCATTTAAATGCAAAACAGACTGGAGGGGAAACAAACTGTCCTGTAATATAGTCAGTTAATTCTTGAAGTTTTAAATATTGCTGTAAAATTAATCTCAGTGTTTCTTACTTTATTAGGTGGAACTTTTAAAGCTGGTAAGGGTAATCAAACTGGTTGCCTACCTTATATTCCTGATTCTCTTTAAACCTTCTTTTTCATTTAATAATCAGTTCATAAAGCTCATTCCCCATTAATTCTTTCAAAGAACACTACCTCAAAAAATAATTAACCATGCTAATGTATCCTACAAATAGAAACAGGAATCCTTTATTTTGCATGACTGCTGCAAATTTAATCTTCATTGCTGTTTTCTTTTTCATTGATGAGTGTGGCACAATTTAATTTGCATAAAGATATCTCCTAGCTCTGATTTACAGGTCAATGGACACTGGCAAAGGCTCTTTCACTGCCAAGAATGAAATAGATGTTTGGATAACTACACTTAAGGAATTTCATCTAAGATGATTGCCTGTCTCTGGTGAAGTATTTTGAAATAACAAGCTTTCCCTTCTACCAACTCTTTAAACAGAACCTTCCTAGCAGTTAACATGGAGGAAAAAATCAATCCAGGGGACAAATCAGCATCTATATGGGAGCAACATAGAAATGAGCATAAGCAAATCAATGTCATTCTCTACCTGGGGTTTTAAGAGAGGATAAGACTTCAGGAGTCATATTTGTGCCAGTGACACAACACTTGATTTATATTTGAATAGCTGTTTCACTTTATATTTTATTAACAAATACTTACTGAGCATCCACAACCTGTAAGACAGAATGCAAAGAGCTACAGAGAGCATAAATACGCAGTCCCCATGCTCAACAAGGTGACAGCCAAGTACAAATATTATGTGAAACGCAAATATGTGAAACATATTTGTATAAGTAATTGAGAGTTAAGGTAATGATAAATGTGCCACACAGGAACTATACAGGGCACTTGCTAATTCATTAGGGGAGTCAGAGTCCCATTTAATAATCCATAGAAATATGTGCCTTTGTTCTGCGCTCTACTTTCTCCGGTGACAAATTCCACCTCTACAGGGCAGCCTGTGGATTTTCGAAACCCATATCTTATTAACTCTTCCCAATACATATTTTGCCAGTTTTAGAATCTTCCCACATACTGCAAGTTATTAAAACCTGTATCTGTTCTTACAGTCCTTAGATCAGTTATTATTTGTCACTGTCCTCCTCAAGGCGTGTTTGTTTTCACGCTGTCTCATCTGATGTTTGTAATATGCCTGTGAAAAGGAAAGGGCAGCTATTTTCCCTTCAAAACGTTGAAGGACACTCAGGCCTAGAGAGATTAAAATTAAATAACCAACCAATACATTTGCAATGCAAGGTCTCAAAGAAGGATACCTGAGACAATTCACTGGTAGAAAATAAATTTTGGTTCTTCAAAATTCGTTCATCACAAAGCTCCATCATCTCTTTTTCTCTTTCACACATCTGAGCAGATGTACATCACACGCATATGTGCATGCGCGCACACACACACACATTGGTTATGAGAGCTGAGTGCATATACTGGTGTGCCTGTCTCTGATAGATATAGACATTAGAGACAGAAAATTTGTGCTGTTTTTTGATGGGACCGAGGTATTTGTGCCTCCGCAGGTGCTGGTGTGCAAGTAATATCAGATAGATTCTTCCCTTTATAACCCATTCCTTGTTACAATATGTGTCAGGTTTGTTTGTTTCTTTTGTCTTTTGAGGGCTGCACCTGCAGCATGTGGAAATTCCCAAGCTAGGGGTTGAATCAGAGCTGTAGCCACCAGCCTACACCACAGCCACAGCAACGTGAGATCTAAGTCGCCTCTGACCTACACCCCAGCTCACAGAAACGCTGGATCCTTAACCCACTGAGAGAGGCCAGGGATTGAAACTGCACCCTCATGGATGCTAGTCAGGTTCGTTTCCACTGAGCCATGTTGGGAACTCTGTGTTGGTTTGTTTAAGAACATTTTCTGCACTGCTGCAATTGATGGATGGTCACAGTATATTGAATATATGTTCAGGTGTGTTGCTAATCAATGTCACTTTATTTTTGGAAAGGAAGTATTTTCATAAAGAAGAAAAACTGAGGAAATACCCTCCATTGATTCATGAGAATAACTACCATTCATAGAGCCTATTTTATAGCCATACACTTCAACATATTTCACATATAATAATTAATCTTATTAAGTATCAGCAACCCACAAACAAGACAGTATAATCTCCTGATAAGGAGGTTGAGGATCTGAGAGTGAGACAGCTAGCTGCCAAGTAAATTATGGGTCAGAGTCTGGATTTGAATCCATCTCTGTCTGGTTCTAAAACCCATATTCTTTAGACTATGTTGCTTTGGTTTGTGCAAATAGCTGCCATTTTTCTTTTCCTGCAATGATACCCACCAGCACATGTTGAATAAAGTACAGAGTTTCTCATTCACTTGGTTACTTTAACTGCCTTCCCCTATTGAGTTATTAACAAAAAATATTTAGTTCTTATTGCTACTGCTTTAAGCATTCTTGCAGGGAACATTGATTGTGAACTGTAGAATGAAGACTATGTCCATGGAGTGCTAATAACACCCCCTAGCTATCATAACCATTAGTTAAGGGCATATTCCTACTGAGTGGTGGGAGCATTCAAAACCCAGCTTTTTCTCCATCACAGATTTCGGCTCTGCCCATGTGAGCATATATGGTGGCTCACTGGAAAGTTTTGGACAGTTTGTGGTTCTCAGTGTCTGCAATAGGAGAAATGTGATAGGGTTTTAGGTGTTTGCCTCCATCTCCATTAGGGAGAAATAAGATGTTTGTGAGGCAAACAGAGCTCCTATTAACTACCCTGAGGTCCCTCTCTATAAAATTTCTAGAACTATAACTGGTAATTTCATCCAAAAACTAGAGCAGAGGTTGGCAAACTTTTTCTGGCAAGAACCAGATAGTAGATATTTTATTTTATTATTTTCTTTTCATGTTTTGTCCGCATCCATGGCATGCAAAAGTACCTGGGCCAGGAATCGAACCTGCACCACAGCAGTGACCTGAGCCACAACAGTGACAATGCCAGATTCCTTAACCTAGTTGTTCACCAAGGAACTCCCGGATAGTGGATATTTTAGAATTTGAGGGTCATATCATTTCTGTTTCAGCTACTCAACCTCTCTGGTGTGGAGTAATATTAGCTGTCTTAACTCCAGCTGCCATTACAAAACACCATAGACTGAGTGGCTTAAACAACACACATTCATTTCTCACAGTTCTGGAGGTTGAGAATTCCAAGATCAAGGTGCTGATCAGTTTGGTTCCCTAATCATGGCTCTTTTCTCTCTGGTTTGGAGATATCTACCTTCTGCTGTGCCCCCACATCGGGGTTGAGAGAGAGGGAGAGTAATCTTTCCAGTGTCTCTTCTTATCGAGGCACTAATTTTATCCCGAGGACCCTCATGACTTCATCTAAGCCTAATTATCTTCCCAAATTATTTCTTCAAATATCATTATATTGGGAGATGAGGATTTCAATATATGAATTGGGGGGGGCACAATTGAGTCCATAGCAGCAACCAAAGATAATATGTAAACAAATGAGCATAGTTGTACTTCGGTGAAACTTTATTTACGAAAACAGATGGCTTCTTACTGGCCTTTGTGTGTCAGTGTCTGAGAGCAGAGGACTGGCAGTTAGGTAGGAATGACAGTGGGGATGCAAATGGAATTCTACCCCTTTATTAGACAGAAAATCTCTACTAATTTCCATGAAGATAGAGGGTTATTATGGAATGGAAAGTGCCATGCATAAGAGGAGGCTACACACAAAACCAAAATCCAAACAGACAAAACAAAACAAGAAAAAAGATGGCTATAGAAGGCAGGTAACATAGGTGAGTGAGACAAGGCTCATGTGGCTGTGAAGCCTGGAGAATTCACACTGCTGCTCAGTCTAGTAGTACACTGCCTTGGAATGCCAGCCTGGTGCTGCCTGGCCTGAATGATTTGTTTTTTCCAGAGAAGCCAGAAGTATGACTTTTTACGTGAAATCACATTAGTTTGGTAACTAATTCACTTTGCCTTCTAAAACACTATAGTCAAACAAAACAGATCTGCTTGTTCTTGGTCAGCAGTTTGTGAATTGAATGGGATGATTTAATGAACCCTTAATCTCCTGAAGCCTGACATTTGTACTAGATCCTGTAATTTTGGATGAGAAAGATTATTACATCATTACTTTCTTTAATTTCTAAGTGAAATTTAGCTTTTTTTCAAGTATAAAGGATGATAACAAACTACGTATTATTAGAAGTACCCACAAAATTATAGATATTTTCATATCATCTTGTTGTTTTTGCAGTCATCCTGAAATGTTGTTTAAATGCATCAGTACTTAGTAATTATGATAGTTATTAGACCTGCTGCTAGATGCTGTTGTGCTAATAAAAAAGCACAGAGATTACTATCTTGTGAATTAGTTTCAATATTTGGATAACTGAATTTCAATATAATATGTTCTTTTGCAATACTATGTATTTTATTTTGTGCGTTTAAAATAACTCTTCTGGAATGAGACATTTTCCATAGACTTTAAGCAGACTGCTGGCAGTTACCAGACTGCTGTCTCACTTGTATGAGAGTCAGCAGTTAGAGTAAGTTGAGCTAAAATACTGATTGGTATATACTTCTCTTTCTTTCTTTTTCTTTTTTTTCCTTTTTTTTTAATAGCTGCACCTGTAGTGTATGGAAATTTACCGGACCTGAGCTGCATTTTCGACCTATGCTACAGCTTGTGGCAACACCAGATCCTTAACATGCTGTACAAGGCCAGGGATCAAACTCACATCCTCACAGAGACTGTGTCAGGTTCTTAATCCACTGAGCCACAACAGGAACTCCTTATACTTTTCAATAAGAAGAAGACAATTCCATAGTTTCCAATAAGTTTAAACAAGTTCAGAAAAGGCACGGGAGGGAGTTCCCAATGTGGCACAGTGGAAATGAATCTGACTAGTATCCATGAGGATGTGGGTTTGATCCCTGGCCTCAGTCAGTGGGTTAAGGATATGGCATTGCTGTGAGCTCTGGTGTAGGTCATAGATGGGGCTCAGATCCTGAGTTGCTGTGGGTGTGGCGTAGGCTGGCAGCTGTAGCTCTGATTCAACCCCTAGCCTGGGAACTAAAAAAAAAAAAAAAAGAGAAAGAAAGAAAAGTCATAGGAGAGCACCTGCGGAAGGTTGACTAGCTGATTTTATTTATGGATTTATTTATTAATTTAAGATGCCATTTCCTGGAATGACTAAATGGTGTTTTATTAACGTGAGGACCAGGACCAGCCCTCAGGTACAGTTCTGAGAAGGCATTCAGCTCATCCAGCACAGGTGTCATATAAATCTTAAAGAATTCTCATCAGACTTGAAAAGTAATTGTTGCCCTTCTGCTCATTGTGCTTTCCGTTATACAACCATGTTTACTGATTGCGTAAAAAAAGATAACAGCAGTTATGACTGCTAGACTTTGAAAGACCTGCTTATAGGGTGGGCACTTGGCTGGTGTCTGAGAACTTGAATTTCAAGAGGATTCCCACAACTTGGACTGGTAAGAGTGGCTGTGGCTTATGCTAAGAATTTGCTTTCCTAAATTCCAAGGAGTTTGGAATTTTTGCATATGCCAGACAGAGCATACCTCTATGACTGAACTCCAATAATACCGTGAGCACTGAGTCCCTAATAAGCACCTGTGGTGGCAACATTTTGTGGGTGTTGTAATAGCTCACTGCTGGAAGCTTGCTCATGGAGTGGAGCCACTGGACATTGATCCAAAATGATGTTAAACTGACACTTGCCCTTTAGCTGTAGTCGCAAAGAAATGCCTCTGTTGTTGCCTCAGAGACTTGACCTGCTCCTAGCATATACTCCCTTTACCATACATTGTTTAAGACACAGGCTAATCTGGGACACCTCAACAATTATTCATTTACCCTCTGTATTAGTCTGCTCAGATAGCCATAAGAAAATAACACAGAGTGGGTGGCTAAACAGAAATGTATTTTTTCACAGTCTGGAGGGAGGAGTCCAAGATCAAGTTGATGGCACGGTTGGTGGATAGTGCTCTCTGGTTGCAAATGGCTGCCTTCTTGCTGTGTCCTCCCATCGCCTTTACTCGTGCACGTGTGTAGGGAAAGGGAGAATGAATTCTGTGGTGTCACTGTTTATAAGGCTGCTGCTGGACCAGTGGCCTGCCCTTAAAACTTCATTTAACTTTGATCACTTCCTTAAGAGCCCCAGCTTTAATTTCAGCCACACGAGGGTTAGGGTTTCAAAATATGAATTAGCTGGGGAAGCAGGTAGGAAACATTTAGACCATAACAACCCTGTTTTTTTTTTTTTAAATTAAATATGAGCAAGTAATTTTTAGAAATATTCTAAAATTAAAACCTAATAGCTGAAATAGGTCTGTATTACTGGGGATGTGCAGCAGTATCAGAAATGTATTGCTTTTTGTAACTTCTAGGCAATGCATAATTATCAATACTTGCAGAATGTTCTTGAATTCCTATTGTGGTTTAAGAAAAGATTCCTGTTTAGAACTTCCTGTCGTGGTGCATCGACAATGAATATGACTAAGAAACATGAGTTGCGTGTTGGATCCCTGGCCTTGCTCAGTGGGTTAAGGATCCAAGATTGCCGTGAGCTGTGGTGTAGGTTGCAGATGTGGCTCGGATCCCGAGTTGCTGTGGCTGTGGCGTAGGCCTGCAGCTGTAGCTCTGATTAGACCCCTAGCCTGGGAACCTCCACATGCCATGGGGCGACCCTAAAAAGCAAAAAAACAAACAAAACTCCAAAAATATTCCTATTTAAACTTAGAAAACTTTCTAAGAATGATTGTTATGAATTATAAATTGGAAAAACAGAACATAGAAGTACTTGTAGCATTCTTTTCACCCCATAAAGCCAATGTCTTTCCCCACAGATGGTACTGTTGCTAAGTAGAGATCACTTGAAGCCAGCTGGCAATGGTATGGATGAGCATAGTACCAGTCCTGTATTTTAATGTTCCAGTGGTAAGAAACAGTGGTTTAGCTCACTCTTGTGTAGCACAGGCTCAGAACTAAATAATTGTTTTTCTTTCCAGAAAGCATTCTTACCATGGGAAATCCAGTGGCATAGAATGACTTTTTTTTTTAATTCTGTGAGCAATGAAGCATCTCTACAGCACCTTTTGTGGGTGGGAAACATACAGAAATTGGCTATCAAACAGGCCTAAAGTACTTGCATGGTGTACATGTGTTGTAGACTACATGTATTTCAATAGCCATTAACGGCATCTTTGAAGAAATAGTCTAGGAACATGATAACAGGAGTTATAATTTCACTACCCCCCAAATCAGTTAAAGAAAATATGGGAGCACATTCATTCCACAGATCCATAATTTTTTTTTTTTTTTTTGCCTTTTTTTGTCATTTTATGGCCGCGGGTTTATGGCCGCACCCACGGCATGTGGAGGTTCCCAGGCTAGGGGTCTAATCGGAGCTGTGGCCACTGGCCTGCGCCGCAGCCACAGCAACGCAGGATCCGAGCCGCGTCTGCAACCTACACCACAGCTCACGGCAACGCCGGATCGTTAACCCAC
>PVHT021183526.1:8346243-8418446 GCA_004024745.2 Catagonus wagneri | reverse complement strand
GCATGTGGAGGTTCCCAGGCTAGGGGTCTAATCGGAGCTGTGGCCACTGGCCTGCGCCGCAGCCACAGCAACGCAGGATCCGAGCCGCGTCTGCAACCTACACCACAGCTCACGGCAACGCCGGATCGTTAACCCACTGAGCAAGGGCAGGGACCGAACCCGCAACCTCATGGTTCCTAGTCGGATTCGTTAACCACTGAGCCACGACGGGAACTCCATAAGATCCATAATTTTTTATCCCATGAAAGAGACATTATTAAGACACTGTCCACAGTTAGAACCAAAGATATATGGTCTCCATAAAACTCAGAAGTGTTCTGTAGTTATCTGTGCTAACTTCTCTCACAGAATTGATTGTGGTACTTTGGTTTCCTATTTACATTTTTGTTTTCTCAGCAGAACAATGAGCTTCTTAAAGCAGGTATGTTCTGTAATCTCTTTATTGCCAGTGACCAGAGTAGTGCCTATGGTGCCTGCTAATTGAAGGGATGAATCGTGAATCAGACATGCTGCAGAATAATCACTGTCACCCAGGGAAACACATGATACCCCTGACAATTTTGTTAAAGAGCCCTAGGAAATAGGATGGTGAGAGTGACCATTACAAATTAGTATTAAATCACAGAACTAACTAAAGGTGCAGTTTCTAACCACTTATGCCTTCAGATTCTGCACAATGTTAGTGCTTTCAGAATAATACAGTAATTTTGACCTCACTGTTGAGTGAAATAAGATGCCCTGATGCCAGGGGTTGTATTGACCAGGACAGTGCCTTAATCTCATTCAAAATGACTCTGAAGGGAGTTCCCTTTGTGGCTCGGGGGTTACAAACCCAGCTAATATCCATGAGGATGTAGGTTCAATCCCTGGCCTCCCTCAGTCAGTTAAGAATCCAGCGTTGCCGTGAGCTGCGGTGTAGGTGTCAGATGCGGCTTGGATCAGTTGCTGCAGGTGCAGCCCTAAAAAGAAAAAAAAAAAGAAAAGACTGTGAGGAGCACACTTTTTTTCTTGCAGTTTCCTTTGAAGAATCTGCATACTACACTTGAATCCGAGCAGAGTGCGGTTATTACTCTCATGACCTCCACTGATCATCATGGTTGCAAATTCACTGTGAACTACAGGCCCTGCTGGCAGTAGCTCTGCTTACAAGTTATGGTTTGTAGAATTTTCACCCCTAAACTGATGGCACTCGTTACCTTGCAGTTTGCGCACCACAGGCATTATCTCATTTGAGCTTCAAATTACCAATGTATGGAAGTGAGCTAAGAGAGATGAGGTGCCTTCCTTGTGGGTACAGGGCTGATAGCTCCTCCGTTTCTCAGCTCCAGCTTGGCTCTTCTTTCATGAGGGTGGTAAAAATGAGCAGACACTAAGCAATTCCAGAAGTTTGTCCTATGCATTTAGATGAAGCAGAGACCTAATTATGCAGTCTTCTGAGCCCTGGAGCTGCTTCTATTTTGAGCTCTCTGTTGATCTGCTTCCAGACAGAAGAGAAACTTCTCCATGTTTAGTTGCCAGGATGTAGGTTCACAGATTCCTTGCCTTCAATAGTCCCTCCAAAGCAGTTAGTTAAGGACAGTTTCACAAGTTTAAAGTGGGGGCTAGATTCAACAGACTACCAACATACTTGACAGTAGATTATACTGTCTGTTGTTTGACAACTCCTTTTTCCAACACTGGAGTTTATTCTGATTGCAAGAAACTTTGTACTGGAGTACTAATAACAAGGAAATGAATAAGCCTGTAGTAGATGACAGGTATTCAACCAACATAAGAAAGTAAATGTTTTATAAATTATTTCTCTTGGAAATTCTCAGTGTAGCCAACCATCACTTGAAAATCTTGTTGTATTTTAGGGCTGAATTCTGCCTTAGAATAGTGCCTTTCTCGGAGCATCATAGCTGGATTCCAGATTGTTCATTTCCGATATGGCTACCACTTCTTAATTCTCAACAATTAATATTTGATGAGGGGCCACTGAAAGCACAGTCCTATCTCACTTCATCTTCATTTAAAGGAAAATATTCCATTTGAATTTAAAAGCAAGAATTCCTGTTAAAACTGAAAAGTATATGAAATATATATATGATTTTCTTCCCTAGCACATTTTGCTATTGATTTAAATTTGGAATGCATGCAATTTTTTCCTCTCCTAACTTGTTTTTTTCTTATGTCTCTTTTTCCTTCTCTCTTCTGGAAAAAAGGAGTCAGTGGATGTGGTGGAATATAAAATATCAAATCTGGATCTGTGTATAGGTCTGTATTTGAATGAATTCTTAGGCAGGGCTATTTTGAAGGATCCCTTCTTTCTCAGTCCTCAGGACAACACCTTGATTTGATCTCATTGCTGGTTATTGCAGGGATTTCTCCCCTTCATTCTGAGTGGTGTCCACTGACTTAGCCTTTTCTGTCCTCCGAGGTACCTGAGAAAATATAGAGCTCAAAAGACACATATTCAAAAACCTTCCATGCTGATCTTAAGCAGTGGCTTTGTAACACTTTATAACAGCACATATTTTGAGAAGCATTTGGTTATTTAGAGGAGGGGTTTCAAAATGCTTACTGCGAATTCAGTATTATTGTGAACTCTGAGAAGTCAGACTATTGCCAATAAAGTATAAATAAGTGTTGTAATAAAATATATCAACCTATGTAAATAAAAGCCTTTTAAAGTGTTATATACATTTTGCAAATGAGAAAATTAGAGAGCTGCTCTGTGATTAGATTTAATTCTTAAAATTAACTGTTATAACCAAAATAGAATTTGCCTTCCTGGAATGTCCCTTTTTTTTTCCCATCTGGGAGGTGCATTTCATAGATTTTGACATTCCAATCAAGTAATCCTTTCCCAAAGGAATCAAATCAAGTTGTTCTACTAAATAGACAGAGACACTCAGATGACCCAGGGAGGCTACAGTAGTTTTTCGTAGAGAAAGTCATTCATTTTCTGCCTCTTCTTTCTGAATCAGGTTATACCTATTCACCCAACACTTTCAGAAGCTGGCACTTGATTTTATTGGGGTTTGTTCTGTGTCTGCAGTTTTATCCTCTAGAGAATGATGTCATCTGTAGAAATTAAGCAGAGGTGCTGTCCCTTAGGAAACTCACAATCTGGAATGAAAACTGAAGGGTAAAAACTGTAACTGCTAATTCTGCACGTAAAAAGCATCCAATCTTCCCTGCAGGCAGCGCCGAGAAGTAATGCAGGGCATTGGACCCTGTCCAGGAATTTGCTTCCTTCTCGTAACAGATGGCTTAGCAACTACTTTAGATATGGTTGTGGACTGCATAATAATTCTAGCAGGTTAAATGGGTAACATGCGATACAGGTCTTTTAAAAGTCAGTTTCCGTGGCAAGAAGGTACGTGCCATCTCTTGAGTGAGAAAATAGTGTTTCCTAATGTTGGGGAATCGAGAAACCGGAATGTTGAATGACCTACTTAGCCACTGTAGAGTGTGCTATTACATGGGGAAGGGTCTGTTGCGCCAGCAAAAAGCAAGCCTTAAGAGATCAGATCCAGCTCGCTGGATTTATGACTCCATAAAAGTGAGGCTGAATGCTGGCTTGCACACCTGGCAGTCACTGAGTGGCTTGTTACTGAAATCACAGCCCAGGAGGACTTTTTCTGTTGGCTATGGGAACAGGGGCAGGGTGCAAAGAAAACTGCCCAACGGGGCCTCATCTCTTTCTCTCTAATACAGCTGGCTTCTCCAAGGTGTTTGTGAAAGGGCTTAACGCGGACATTTGCTTTCGTGAGAAAACTGTGAAAGTAGACTTGGATTTAGTAGTTTGCCAAGCTGAAAAATCTCTGTTGTTGCATTCCTAGGCCATTCTATTAGGCACACTCCTTTTAGAAGGGTATTTTAATTGTGAACCAGAAATTCTGTGGGGGTTGTCAACAGTAATGAAGCTCAAATAGTGGAGGGAGAGAGAAAGGACTTTAAAAATTCAAAAAATCAATCCGGTCAATCTGTCAGCAGAAAAGACCTGCAACAGATGCAGTTGTATGAAAGTGTTTCTGATGCTTGGCGGGTAAGCTGACTTTACCATACCAAATAGGATACAAGTGATTTGGATTTGCAGCTTTTGAACAAACTTTGTAAAACAAGCGTATCAATCTCTTTCTGGAAGCATGAGCACCTCTGTATTTTCCATGGTCGAATATCCATATTTCAGAAGTAAATTCATAATTGATGCCATAGAGTTTTAAATTATTCAAGCATTTTCTCATTTTGTCCAAATCTTCTTTGGGAAAATATGCCCGATTTAGAAAATTGCTACTTGAGTCGATATCAGACACTGGAACTGTTCAACACTCATATGTGTTCCAGTTTGTCAAAGATGCAGCTGATTAATTTTGATTAAAGAGTATCAGAAATGCAAAAAGACACAATGAACCTCTTTGCAGAACAGACAGTGACTCACAGACTTTGGAAAACCCTGGTTTTTCAAATAAGACAATCTGGGGGATGGGGTGATGCACTGTGGATTTGGGATACAAAATCTGTAAAATTGACTTGTGATGATTTATGTACACCTATAATTGAAATAAAATCAATTAAGAAAAAAATAAATAAATTAAAAAAAATTAAAAAAAGAGTATCACAAATGCAGCTAATATCTCACTAAAATAAAGTCAAGCTAAAATGAATGACCAGACAAATAAAGACAACAAAGTATAGCAATTCATACAGCAAAAAAAAAAAAAAATGATTATTTTAAATGCAGAACAAGGGCAAATATATTTGTTTATTGAATTATAAAAATACTTTTGTTCTAGAAACTAAAAATTTGAGATCACATCTTTAAAATATGGGGCAGTGAAAAACTCATCAAGATTTAGACAAATGGAAGAGTGCTTGAGAAGAGAATATAAGGAAGACGATATGTATCACTTGAATTACTATTTTATAAAAGCAACCAGTCGCCGTATTCTATGACTTCAGCTCCTTCTTCTAGGATTGGCTTTGAACACCCCCTTCTCCATTCACCTCTCCATATGCTGCAGCTCCACATGATCTCTCCCTTCTCTCTCCTCCTGTACCACCCACCATTGTGTCATTTATGCAGTAATTACTGTATGTTGCTCTGTAGGGTTGTATGTCTTGAACAGAGGCCCCGCCCCCATACACTGACTGTTAAGCTCTTAGAGATAGAGAAATGTCTATTACTGCATGCATCTGATTGTTCTTTGCATTCCAGCACTCCAGTGATTTTTGTTGATTGAATAACTGAGTAGTGATATTTCAGAGTCCATTAATTTAAAGCTGTAGGTGCTGCTCCCTTTTCTGGTAGCAGAACCCAATACCCATGGTAACTACTGAGAGTGAATTAGCAGGAAAACAGGTATCCAATTTATTATTTTTTAAGATTATGATAGCTACTGGGATCATTATCAAATTAATAGGAATTAGCAAAGATAATATTTTTGAGGAATTCAAAAATTCTGTGGGAAATTAAAAAATGTGGACTTACCATTGGATTACTATGAACAGATAAATTTTAACTGGTTCAAAAAACCTCTCCAACAATAGTAAAGGGGTGATGTTCTCTTGTGCCACAGTAGGTTGGGGATCCACTGTTGCTACTACAGCAGCTCTGGTCATTGCTGTGGCACGGGTTTGATCTCTGGCCTGGAAACTTCCACATGCTGCGTGCATGGCCAAAAAAAAAAAAAAAGGTAAGAGGAGGTGGTAATATTTAGGACTCTCCAGGAGGTAAACTCTTTGCCAGCAGGAGGCACTGAATTTAGAATGAATCTTTAGTTGTTGTTTTGGTGAAAGCATAAAAGGGGAAAACATGTCCCAAACACAAGACCCCTTCTCTCTTTAAACAACTATAGACAATAGAAGTGGACTACAGCTTTTACTCAATTCAGAAATAAAAGCCATTTTGTTTATACCCATAGTCATGGGGCATCCTCTTTCCTAGGGAGTGTTCCAAGATCTCTTTTGTAAAACCAGAGAGCCAGCTTTAGCTTCAACTATATGATCTTGGGCACATGAGTTTCCTTTCTATATGCCTCAGTTCATACATCTGTAAAATTCAATTAATTATAACCAATAAACATGCATGGAGTGTCTCTTAAGTGCAAAGCACTTTTCTAAATTCAAAATATTTTGAATGAATAAAACATATAGGTTCCTGTCCTCATGGAGTTTAGGGTCTAGTATCCTCCTCAGAGAGTTGTTGTGAGTGTTAAGTGCATAGAGACTGTCCCATATGAAGTCTTAGTTAAGGTTAGCGGTGATGATGGTGATGAAAATATTGACAAGGATGTGTTTCATAAGTGGAAGTGCCAGACTAGTGCCCAAGACCCTTTCCCAAAATTATAATTGGAAGAGAAGATCATGCTTTAATCTCAATATTAATTGAGTCTGTCAGTCACTGGTTATAGTAAAGTAAGAGCAATATTAGCAAGGCACCCAGGTGTGATTTCTTCAGAAAGTAGATTCTCCCTCTTAAAAGCCAAATATGTCTGCTAATGAGGAATTCCATATGCAACAATGGAAAATGCTGAGAATTGTGCAAATAAATGCTTCTATGCTTGCTCAGAATAATGGTGACTGTTCCCAAAAGAAATGCCTATTTTCTTCTGTTAAAACAGTATCTCTGCCTTTTTCTTTTTTTTTTTTTTTTTTTCCTTTTGTCATTTTAGGGTCGCACCCGCGACATGTGAAGGTTCCCAGGCTAGGGGTCTAATCGGAGCTGTGGCCACTGGCCTGCGCTGCAGCCACAGCAACGCAGGATCCGAGCCGCGTCTGCGACCTACACTACAGCTCACGGCAATGCCGGATCGTTAACCCACTGAGCAAGGGCAGGGATCGAACCCGCAACCTCATGGTTCCTAGTCGGATTCATTAACCACTGCGCCAGGACAGAAACTCCTCTGCCTTTTTCTAAACTTCCAAATTCTGCATATATAACCTCTATTAGGGATAAAATCTCAGCTGTGTTCCCTAACATTTGATGAAATGATTTGGCTAATGATACATATTAAGAGAACAGGCGAGGGTGGGATGTCAGGTTCAATTCTTGACAATATTAACCCATGGAATGCGTTTCTCTAATCCAGGTTAATGAACACACTTCCATGCTTTGTTTTGCTGTGTGTGTGTGTGTGTGTGTGTGTAGATTAGCATTAACCAATTTAACTTGACCTGAAATGTACTTTAATGAAAAGGCTCTAAAGTCATCCTGAATTTTCTCTATCAAGTTTGGCTGTCAGAACATTCTGCTGTTTATTGAAATACTGTCCTCTTAACTATGCCTCTGTGGCTACAGAAACAATTATTACATAATTGTGTTTTTCTTAATGGGAGATATTCAGGGAAGGCATTGGGGAAAATGAAAAAGGGCTTTCCCAATCTTTGCGTAGTGTTAACCCAGTAGATTTGTAAACCAAGAGCTAAGTTCACTCTTATTTAGAACCTCGAGCTAAATGTGAATTGCCCATTTAGAAGTAAAAGGCACTTACATTTTGCTTTTATAAAAATTTTAATTTCACTTGCCTTTAACATTCTGGCATCTTTGAAGGACTTAATTAAAAAAAATATTTGCATCCATTCATCTGCTTGTGAAAGAACATAATAGGCCGCTAGTATGGGAAGAAAGAGATATATTGCTTGAACAAGCTCATTCCACTAGTCAAATTTGTCAAGGAAAAGGTGAGCGGATCTTTCTTTTTTATAACATTCTCTGCAAGAAAAAGTTGCTTATTTTATTCATGTTTGACATTTCGTAGTAAAGGTAAAATTTATTTTTAATGAAAAATATTCCACAGGGTCATTAATTAAAAGAAATACAGGAAAAGGGAACTGTCATTTAAAAAGAGCAACTCATGCATTAGAGAAAGTCCCCAGTCAAAAATACAGTTCAGTGAAGTTCTCTCTCTAGGACTGATGATGAGCCAGGCAGTAGAAGTGACCTTCATCCTGAATCCTGAGTGACACCTGTATCATCTGGGCATGAAATGCTTTTACATCAAAGCTTTGGTAACTTAGAAAAGTAACCTCTTGAGCTTATTGCTCGTATCTTTCATTATATTTCTTATATTTAGTTTGTTGTTCTCACGGAATTATAAACTACTTGAGGTCAAAGATTGAGAATAGTGTAATCATAGCATCTACAGTAGCATCTTGTACTGTAATGTTTGAGTAGTGTTTGGCAAGTGAGTGAATCAATAATCAATATTGGAGTGCCTCCTATTTGCAAGAGCATTGAATATAGTTATCATTACATGGATTTCCATTTTCCTAACATAAATAATATATCTAAGAAATGTTAAAGAGGTTAAATTTTTAAAAATCTGTTGAAGAGAAGTTAATACTATAAAGATCTGCAGCAGAACTAGGTTGTGAAAAAAATTGTATATTTTCCTTTTGATTAAACTCATACCTCCCTCCCACCACCTAGAACTTCTAGTTTTGCCTCTATCCTCACTCCTTAAACCTTATTCTCCATGCAACTTTTTGGAGCTTAGAAAACCCTACTCTTGTGTTGATCATGACAACTATCTCTTAGGTTTTTGTAGAGGTTTGAGGTGTCTAAGATATAAAAGCCCTATGTCTACAACATATTTGCAACCAAGTGAGTGACTGAAATATGGCTATTATTACTGGTAAAACTAAGTTGAAGATATGACTTTCAGGCTTTATCGAGTGGGCTTTCTAGTACATTAGCCCTGAGTCAGGAAGATTTACCATCCAGGTACCAATCAAGCTGGGTAACCACAGTCTCCCCTACGAGGGCAGTGCCTGCCCTGATTCCCCCGTCTCCCGCCCTCACCAATAGATAAGCCCAAATTCTTTATAGATAAGCCCAAATTCTTTATCTCTGCAGGAAGGACAGTTTCTAAAGGGAAGGAAAATGGCTAGGCCTCTTCTTCTGACCTCACTAACCAGAGAGGTCACACCTTTTCTAGGGAGAAGGAAGTGAAAGATAGAAAGAAATGTTAGGAATATTAGGCTGGTAGAAGTCCTTCCACTTGGAAACCTAATGAGGGGAGAGTAAATATTTTACCCTAACGAATGCAAACGGATCACAGTGCTTAATGCTTCATAATATGTACATGTACAACATTTATTTACACTTATAATAAATACTTTTATATATACATAAATATAATCCATATATACCTATACATAGCACATATATCTTTTAAAGATAATACATATATGGAACATCACTTATGTATACTTCAGATGATTTCCCAGTCGCCACCAGAGGAATGCCAGGTAAAGCAATTATGACTTGAAGGATTGCAGGCAACCTGAAGGAGATGCCATGGGGCCATGAACTTTTTTAGGGGTGACTTAAATCACACCATAGAGAAAAGTACACAGATTACCTACATCAGAATCCACTGGGATACTTATTCAAATTGTGGACTTCTGGGCCCCACTTTAGATACTAGCCATAGTTCTCAGGTGCTGGGTGTGTATAAGGATTCACTCCAGGCTATTCATGTGCATGGTATGATTGGAAAGCCATTGCCAGAGTGGCAACCACTTGACCAGAACGTAGTGCAGGGGATTGTGGCCAGTTTTTATGACCTGTTGTTTCCCCACTGAAAAGAGAGTGAGAAGGTGAAGTTATTTAGATTGTGAATGAAGACCTTTCTGACAATCAGGGTAACCAGGGAAATGGCTGTTTTGTAGGGGACTGGGAAGAGTTCTAAGTGTGCAACTTTTCCTACCCAAAGATTTCTGGCGCTGGCACCCATGCTGGGGCATATTGTCCTTGTGGGAAGCAGGGTTCCAACCAGTGTCCAGTATGTTTGTCAGCGTTATGAGCCTTTGAGGTGAATACATACCCTTTCATCCATCTTCAGCCCCCTTCAGCCCTTATCCTGAATGCCTTGGACCCTGGCCTCTAACTAAAATTCCTCTTCCGATGATTATTTAAATTAAAGTGATTGATTCTCTGAAAATCTTAAACCATATATCATGCAGATATTAAAATTATGCTTATTTAAAGAGTTGATGAACTTGGTGCTTTTGAACCTTCCTTATAATATTAGATATTCTGAGGAAATACTGCTTTTGATGCAAAGTCGCACTCAACAATTATTTTAGGTCAAAGCTGCCTTTTCTAAGATGATAACCTCTTGAAGTGTGAGGACAGCATGTTATTCTTTACAAGTTGCATGACTGCTGCTCTGTCTGGGACAACACAGGCCTGAAGATGGGGGGACAAATGGCTCTTTGAGACTTTCCATTTCATAAGCTTATGATCTGCATAGACAAACTGAGTAGCCAGCCACTGGGCTGGTATGTCACAAAGACATATTTTATTATTAAAAGCCTCGAGATTTGACTGTTACTCCTATTGTCAACTTATGTAGCATCAGTGTCTTATAGGGACACAAATGATAAAGAACTCCCTCTGCTAAACTCCAGGTCGAAACAGCATGTAGAGGCAGACTGAACTGGGCAAGTCTGCTGATGGGACCTTGGAAGGACTTATCCTTTACATTCTCCTTGTTTACTTATCCTAATTTCCTTCCATCATTACATGTAATCCTACCATCTGGATTCCAAACCAGATCTTGGATTAGAAGGTGTTCTGAAAACCATGATATTTTACTTGATTTTTTCAAAGATTCTGATTGTCTCTCTCTCTCTTTATATCTGTACATAGATATAGCTAGCTAGATAGATATAAATATATACAAAGATAGATATCTATGTATTTTTTTTTTACTTGATTTGATGTCAGGAAGTCCACCTGGCCAAATTCTGAGACTATTTTGTGATAATATGGAAAAAACATCCTCATTGGCTAGGAATGAGAAAATCTATATTTTAAACTTGGTAATATTTCTCCTTATCTTGGGTGACCATCTTAACCTCTTGTGCCTCAATTTGATCAACTTTACAATTAGAATAGGAATAATATCTGAGAGTCTGTAGATCTTACAGTTTAGAAATCTATTTAAAATGCGAAATTTTATGGGTCCTTCAGGAGTCATCACTCCTTAATAAATAAGAAAGCCAGTGCATACAAAAGCACTGGGATCCCTCAATATTAAATGGCAAAATGACAGTTCTGTAAGTAAAACCCAGGACTCTAGAAAGTTTACTAATTTTCCCTTATGTGAATATATTCTACAGAGTCCAGAGATTATTGGGAGAAAAGTGAGGTGTAGGAAAAGAAGGTTTTAAAAAAATCAATTGTATGCAAATATAAGTTAATATGTAATAAAGCAGGATGTTTTTACAAATGAAACCCTGCAAGAGTTTTATTTTTTTTAATTTTTTTATTGTTTTTGGTTCTCTAAGATTGAAGGTATTGATGTGGTATAAAGAAATTAATATAGAAGCAAACCTTTGGATGACAGTTTAAAGACTTGATTTTTTATTTCTTGTATTTACCACCCATTCCAAGCAGGCTGAGGCTATTCTTGTCTCTTATATTGGATAGAGACTGAGCTGACAATTCCTAACTACACATGGGCTCCCTGCAACCAGCTTTCTGTTCTTGATAAACCCTTCTCATTTAGCACAGTTTAGTGACTTCCACACCTGTGCTGAGGAGAAACATTAGTCATTGCTAAAGTAAATAAATGTCTGTTATTGCTCACCCTGCAACCATGTAGCTATACGTGTGAAGAAACAATTTCCTTGCAAATTGAGCCCTGCCATTCAAAGCTTCTGCCCTTCTGACTCTTGATTTTGACCCCAAGTTTGAGCCACTCTGTTTTCTTTGACTACAATGTCCTAATACATAATCCTGTGTATCCATTTCCTATTCTTCCTGGGTAGCGATCACATGGGCTTTGCATTGCATCTTTGCTATGCTGGAGGATGTGAGTTGTGGGTATACCACGTAGTGAGTATACCTCTTAAATATACCCTCCAAATGTGGAGAACATTTGTCTTAATTATTATTATTATTATTATTATTATTATTATTATTATTATTATTTTCTTTTTAGGGCTGCACCTGCGGCATATGGAGATTCCAAGGCTAGTGGCTGAATCAGAGCTGTAGCTGTCGGCCTACACCACAGCAACGCCAGATCCGAGCCGCATCTGTGACCTACACCCCAGCTCATGGCAATGCCAGATCGTTAACCCACTGAGCAATGACAGGGATCGAACCCACAACCTCATGGTTCTTGTCGGATTCGTTAACTGCTATACCACGATGGGAACTCCTGTCTTAATTAGCTTTGCATGATATGATGGTAAACAAACATATTTTTACTTGTGTAGATTTAGAGAAATAAAACCCTCAGCAAGTTTTTAAGTTCATCTTAGATTGTATGGTGCTTCAGCTGCCACCGTGGTTTCACATTAGAATATAGAGATTTCTTCCTTTACTCTTTTAAAGTCATAGAGACTCTTAGAAATTGAATGCTTGTGTCCCTACACACACCCCAAATTCGTATGTGGAAATCCTAATTCCCAAGGATAACTAGGTTACAAGGGTGGAGCCTCCATGAATGGGATTTGGTCCCTTATGCAAGAGGCCTGAGAAAGTTACCTCACTCACTCTGCAATGAGAAGGTACAGAGGAGGCACTGTCCATGAAACAGAAAACTGGCCCTTACTAGGCACAGAATCTGCTAGCACCTTGATCTTAGAATGCTCAGCCCTCAGAACTGTAAGAACTGTACAAACTGCATTTGGTTTATGATATTTTTTGTTACAACAGCCCAAACACACTAAGACAGAGGTCCACATCCAATCCACAAATATGTTTTGAGTGACTACCATATGACCAAAAGTTGCAAAGGAATGAAAAGTAATAATGAAGTAAAACACCTCTTTTGAGCATCAGTTTTATTCTGGGAATTGAACTGGTTAATTTAATTAACGAAGTTGATGGTGGAGTTAAATGGGACAAATCCAAAAAATGTGTTCCTCTGTGGATGTGGGCGATATAGTGAATTTGGAGGGAAAGGACCATCTTAGCGTTGGTAGTGAGGCCCAGATGGAGGTTGCATGTAAAGGCAGGTTGATACAGATTTCTGACCTTTGCCTTGACAGAGGAAACAGGGTATCTTAGAGTGCTTTAATACAGGGTTTTCCACCCAGGCTGCCCTCTAGATTCACTGTCATTCTGGAGCTTCGGAAAAAAAAAAAAAAAAAAGTGTGATGCTGATCCTCGCCCCTGGAGATTTTAATTTAATTTGGTTTGGAACAGCATAGATATATTTTTATTTTAATTTAATTTAATTTTTTTCTGTCCCCTAGGTGATTATAATGTGCAGCCAGAGTTGAAAATCACTCTTTTAGGTCAGTGATATTATAACTGTGTAGGAGAACCACTTGGGGGATATTGATTAAAATTTAGATTCTTTGTAGCCTGATCTCAAAGATTCTGATTTGGCTGGTCTGAAGAAGGACCCAGGAATCACCCTAAATGATTATAATTTGGGTGATTCTTAGGAAATACTTTGAAATATACCACTTTTGAGCTTCAAGTGTTTGTAATCTGAGTGGTTGTCTTGTGGTAACCAGACTAGATATTTTCATTTACTAAAATGAATATCTAAAATCAGTTTTCTCAGATCACTAAAGGAGAAGACTGTAGCTCATTCTTCCATTATCTTTAAAAAAATTTCTTCCCCTTCCCACTCATCAATAAAATTAGGTCTTTGCTGTGCAAAAGTTTCTCTTTCAGAAATAGACAAGTCTGTAAAACTTTTAAAAGTTTCTGTTTTTTGTGAAAATTTAATTGAATTATTTTTATCCATTTTACTTAGGATTTTTACCTATTAAAATATAATTATGTTAACTTATTTTAATTAGTCTGATAATAAAACCTACCAGAAATGAAGATCTTTCAAGCATCTGAAGTAAGTTGAATCATTTACTCAGGATACCTCATATTCCTTTGCTACTTATGACATTAGCTATCCTAAAGTTTCTAAATATGCTATATGCTCTTCATGCTCCTGGTTTCCAGATGTTATTTCATTTAATCCTACTAGGCCTTTGAGGAAGATATTACCATGCCATTGTATAATCCAGAAAACCGAGATCCATAGAGGTTAAAATTAAATGGATTCCAATGGTTATTACTCCAACAAGCAGCAGAGTTAGACTTTAAGCCCCAGGGTCTCACTTTGAAGCTAATGGTCTTTTCTTATACTAGACTGTCTTTAACTATGGAAAAATCACAGATGGCTTCTGTGGAACTGATAATTTACACCGCTTTTCTCTTCTTTTTTTTTTTTTTTTTTTGTCTTTTTGCCTTTATGTAGAACCGCACCTGCGGCATATGGAGGTTCCCAGGCTAGGGGTCTAACAGGAGCTGTAGCTGCCGGCCTTCGCCACAGCCACAGCAACGCGGGATCCCAGCCACGTCTGCAAACTTCACCACAGCTCACGGCAATGCTGGATCCTTAACCCACTGAGCAAGGCCAGGGACTGAACCTGCAACCTCATGGTTCTTAGTCGGATTCGTTAACCACTGAGCCACAAAGGGAACTCCACACCGCTTTTCATTTAAACCACTATTTTTTTTTCTTTTTTGGCACATATATGAGTTAAAAGACAAATGTAGAGGCTATTTTAAAGTAAAAAGCAGAAAACAAAACTATATTATTGTGTATCACCAGGGAAGAAGAATTAGGAAGATGATGGGAATTTTAGAAAATAATATCAACTTCTACTATCCAGATATTTCTTTTTCCTGTTCTCTTTCTCTGGCAATACATTTACAAAATTATTCTAAGTAAGCTGCACATATCGCTCATGTGGACGAATCCTTCTCCTCATGCTTTACTTTATGACTGGATATGGTGAGGGGACTTAGAGGTCCTACAAGATACCAGAAGAGATGCAAGAGCTTTTACAATCTGAAATCTAGATAAGTCCATCAATTGTAACTGAAGGTTGATTTGGCATGTTCAGTTCATTAAAAGAATGAGCACATAGTATGCTGGTAGCTCACCATCTACAGGCAGCCAGTAGTACAGAGTTAGGTCGCTCTCTCTGCAGTATCATGATCTTTCCCTGAATGCTTTCTCCCATCCTAATCTAGCCTATTGACAGGGCAGGTCCTTGTATTGTCAATCATCCTCTCATCTGAAAATATAATATAGTCCTTTTCACCTACATACGAAGCAATTAAGTACTTTAGAAAAGTTCTCAGGGAATACGTACAAGCCACTTCATTTACAAGTACACTTTTTTTGTTTTTTTTTTTTTTTGGTCTGGGAAAATTCCATTACGAGCCTTCTTCACATAGTGATCAATAGAGTTTAAGATTACAATGTTTGCCTTTAAAAATGCAACATGTTGTCTTTTACAATTTGTAAAGATTTTCCTTTCTTTTCATACTCAATGACAGTAAGGCATATGTTTAAGTACCCTCTACTTAAAAATAAGACATGTCTGGAAATTAGCAAATTAAGCTTAGTTAAACAAGTGATGGAAGCCAGAAATGAAACTATTAAGGGCTTCCCATGAGTTCTTTGTTTTAAATTGCTGCACAGAGCCCATCAGTCTGTATTGCTCTAGGGACAAATGGGGAAGGCTTTATATTAGAGTGGATATTAATTTCATTCTTACTAAAGATTATCCAGAAGTGATTTTTTGACAGTGAAAATTCAGATGTGTAATGTACAGTTGACTAAATTTCATTTCTAACACCATATTAAATGTCTTATACATAGCTTGTCCAAATATGTGAATGGCAAGGTGAGCTTAATAAAAATAAAGGAAGAAAATCAGAGTGAGGTTAAAGCATAGGGATGTTTTCCTTTGGGGTTTACACCACTTAAATGTCACATTCTTCTCTGAACTAGCCTCACAGAACGGGAAATTTTTTTCAGAATAAGGTGAAAGCAAGGGAAAAGCTTAACTGTAATGTTAGAAATTCATGAGGGGAATAAAATGGGAGAGGGGGCTTTCAGACAAGCAGAGAGCAGTAGATTAAATAGTAGCAAGAACAGGGTGAACTCTGCCCGACCACCTAGGCAAGAGATTTGATGGTCACTGCTATTTTTGAGTTTATATTAGGTAAGACAAATACATACACACACACACACATACACCAAGGATAGACAATGGACAGATGGGAGATAATCACAAGGAGTGTGTCTGTCTATAGTCAAATATATTCTCATAAATGCTGTATACACACCACTTTCTGTATATTATGGTCTCGTTGTTTGAAAGAGATACATTGATATCTTAGTCTACAATGATTCTATTACATACCAATTCCTACTTGATTTTCTTTTTTCCCTTGATGGTAAATGTGTGATTTCTAGGAATGGAAAGCAGCTTAGCTATTTTACATGACCTATTTGACAAAAGAAAGGATTCTTATGTTAAAACATTCCAGTCCCACCTTACCAAAAAAGCCCCTCTTACTTTGCTAAAAGGTTTACATTTGATTGTGTTTTATGTTTATTGCTGATCTATAAAATACCATTAAACTGCTGTTGTCAATCAAAGATAATGTTCTACTGGCAATCCTTAAGCAATGCAGCAAAATATCCCTTCAATTCTTCAAACTCCCTGCAGGTATATACAACAGAGTAATACTCAACTCTCATGCCCTGGGTCTACAGGAACCTAAATTTCTGTCCACTTACAGTGTGTGTGCAGAACTTTATCATAGAGGTATTTCAGTCTGCATGATGGTGCCATGATTGCATCTGGCAGTCCTTGGGAGTTATAGTTTCCATGGGTCACAGAACTCCCTATTAAAAGTTTTCTCTGTTCAGATGGTAAATGTTGACGTTTAGTAGACAACATCTTTGACATCCTTCAACACACTGACATGTAATTTCTTGTTTTCAAATGATGTAGGTATTACTTTAGCTTGGCCCTCAACATTTTCCTTCTAAGAATTCTTAAATACCCTAGCACAAAAAAGGAAACAGAAATTCCTCACACAAAGATCCTTGTCTCTTTGACTGGAGGTTCTAAGCCTAAGTACAAATCAGTTTTCAAAGAATCTATTAAATTTTTGAAATAAGATTTAAAATGTTTCATGTCTTGGGCAATGTGCATTCTCGAGGGAGGTTTTATAAGTTTTGTTAGATTCCTCCCAAAAGTATGTGATCTCACAAAAGATGGAACGCTTCTTCCACTTTAGTTAATAAGACATGCCACATTCCATTGTCTGTGACTGTAGCACCATCCTATTTATACTGGAAAGAAAGTTCACTGTTGGCATTATTAATTTTGACGGATTAAGGATGACCTCTAAATATGCATGTTGCCCTTAAAACCTGCTTGCAGATAAAGTCACCACAAGTCTAAGTTCTTGAAGCTTTGCACTGAACCTGGTCATGTTACCCCCAACACCTGGCATATGCTCCTCCCCATTTCTTCTCCTCTGAAGCCCTTTAAGACTCACCTAAAATAGCACCATCTCTAAAAGCTCTTCTAGAACTCTATCAGTTTCCCTCTTTCATAATGAACCTTGTGTGTGTATGTGTGTGTGAATTCCTTCTAATAAAGAGCCTTTTATAGTTTGATTTGTATTGAAGTTCATATGACTGTACATTCCTAAGAAGATTGCAAACTATTATAAGAAAGTGACCGTGTTTTAGTCATCATTTCTCCCTCCATCAGGCACGGTGCCTGGCCCTCAACAGATACTAAGGAAATGCTTTCTGTTTAACTGTTAGATGAATGTTAAGTTGATACCAGATGTCCTAAGTATGATTGTAGAACTTGATAGGGAGATGAACACAAACTGTACATTATCCTTGGAATATTTACTTGGCAGGAATATATTAGCATATATAAATCATTATGGGTGAGGTAAAGTAGAGAAACCACAGTGTAATATTTTAAAATATTTTCTCTTTCCTTTTTTATGAAGTGATACACTTTCAGGCAATAGTGCTGAGCCTCATTCACTCACACCGAGTTCTTCGTGGCACCAAGAAAATGTAAATGTCCTGGGTTCTTAAGTATTATGCTATATAACTAAGTATGTTCAGTAACTCTTAGCAAGAAATAGCTGTTAATAATGAATATTGTATTTTTCAGCTCCCACTTAAAAAAAATCTTTAAATCATGCTTGACAGGGATTTCTTTTACTTTTTTTTCATTTTTAGAACCTATTTTCAGGAAGCCTGACTTCTCAGAACTTGAGTGCCATCTTTCATTACTTACTTCTTAACAGAGAATCACTTTCACTTTATAAAACTCTGAATAGATTTTTTAAATATTATCTCATATTTCTATAACACTCTACAAATTAAATATGTACTCTTATGTATATCATCCAAGGCGAGCCTTAGAACAGCACTGTGAAGTAAATAGAGTGGGGTTTGTTCTCATTTTCGCAGTGAATGAACAAATTCAGAGACCACTTACACCAGTCCACTTACCTGTGGTAAGCAATTCTATGGGGTATAGAGCCCAGGAATTCTAACTCCAGCGAGAGTTAGTATTCATTCTACTATGTGCTACCTCTAAGGAACTAGAGATAGTCTGTTTATTCACTCAAAAGGTTTTTCTGTGCCAGATTATGTATGTTTTAAGCACTTGCTGTACATTAGTAAACAAAATAAACAAATATCAAGACTTTTTTGAGATTAAATTCACTTTGGAAATATGACAAAATAAATGAGAATATAATATATTAGATGGTGATAATTAATGTAGAGGAAAATGAAGCAGAGAAAAATATTGGTGCATTTTCAGAGGGTTGCAATTATACATAGAGTAATTAGGTCTTATCAAAAAGTGACACTTGGGACTTCCTGTTGTGGCCCAGTGGGTTTATGAACCCAACTAGTATCCATGAGGACACAGATTTGATCCCTGGCCTTGCTCAGTGGGTTAAGGATCTGATGTTGCCTTGAGCTGTGGTGTAGGTCACAGACACGGCTTGGATCCTGTATTGCTGCAGCTGTAGGGTAGGCTGGCAGCTGTAGCTCCAATTCAACTCCTAGCCTGGGAACTTCCATATGCCATAGGTATGGCCCTAAAAAGACAAAAAAAAAAGGGGGCATTGAGTCTTGGGGTCCACCCTCAGGACTTTGGTTTCTACTCAATAAGATAGGAAGCCATTAGAAGACTTTGAATAGAAGAATAGAATGACATGATGTATATTTTAAAAGATTCACTCTTGCTCCCATCTTATACATTGAAATAGGTTACAGGGATATGGGAGAGGAAGACGTAGAGAGAATGAGAGACTGGTGAGGAGGCTATTGCACCAACCCAAGGATTGGTGACTGTTAGCGAGCTAGGGCTGTCTGGACAAAGCACCCCAAATGGGATGGCTCATAACTGTCACAGTTCTGGAGGCCCAGCGTCTGAAATCAAGGTGTCAGCAGGGCCATACTCTCTCTGACAGCTCTAGGGGATAGTCCTTCCTTGCCTTCTCTAGCTTCTGTTATTTGCCAGCAGCCCTTTGCATTCTTGGCTTATACATGCATCACTACAGTCACTTGGTCATCTTCTTCCTGTGCGTCTTCACATCTTTCCACTCTGTGGATCTGTCTCTAAATTTCTCTTTTTATAAAAATGCTAGTCATTTTGAACCCTGATGACCTCATTTTATTTGATTACTTCTGTAAAGACTACTTCCAAATGAAGTCACGTTCTGAGGTACTAGAGTTTGAAGCCTTGGTGTATCTTTTTTGAGGGACCCAATTTAACTTGTAACAGTGGCTTAGACCGGAGTGGTATCAGTATCAGCAGAAATAGTAAGTGGCAATATTTGTATGTGTGTAAGTTTATGTATTCAATTACTTTTATATATATTTCAATTACTAGCTAACTGAAATATATGTATGTATATCTATATACATGTGTATCTATACATTATGTATAAAATAGCATAGTAACTAGTCACTGTGATTACTTTTGTTCTTAAAAATATTAATATGATCAGATGATCACAGTATCATTAAGACTTGTCTCAGTGATAACAAGCCTATATTTCCTTAGGTGATATGTGAAGAAAACAGTATCTATGAAATTGAGGAACCTCAGACATCAAAGCCCTCTTCAGTTCAGGGGGGTCTCTAGGGGGACTCACATGGTGCTAAGAAGAGACCTCACTGTTCTCACTGCCTACTCTGCCCTACAGCTAGGATACCCTTATTCCTGAGTCCACCCAAGTCGCCTCCTAACTATAGCTGTAGCTCAGTCATTCTTGTTACATCGTTAAGCTGCAAAAAATTGATTATATGAAATCTTCTTGTTGATCCTACAAGTTCTTGTGCTACAGAATCCTTCTCACACTTTCCTAACTTAACATCATTAAGCTTTGTTTCCTACAAGATCTCTAAGAGGGTCTCAGGAATAAGGATTGAATGTCAGTCCACACACGTGTTGACATAACATCTTCCTCCATCTTGAGGCCTATAAATCCAACCTGGCCTGTCCCCAAGGATTTTCTGTACTTGTCTTGGCTTCATGTGAAGACATAGTATAGGACCTTACACTGATATATGGCTGTTGCATATAATATATCAATTCATGTCTTAGAAAAAACTTTCCTATATCAGAATACTGTGTTTTTCATGGATAACCAAAATGTTTCTATGTTCATTTCTAAGTAGTGACATTGACGTTAAGGAGTAACAAGAAGCTTGGTATTGTTAATAATTTCTAATTTATAAAAAATTATATTAAATATTTTTGCTGTAATTTAGGAAAATGTGCCATTCAGTATTAAGAAGATGATCAAGTCATGTACCCTGCCTTAGAGCACTTTAGGTTTAATAAGGCAGAGAGAGATGCTCACAGATAATTTCAGTATACTATTTTAAATTCTCTGAAAGATTTTACGATGTTCTGAAATCCCAATTTATAGACATTTCCCAGCAGGAGGACAGTGGAAGGGCATAATGCCAGTAGAGGAGAGGTTGGGTAAATATTGTCGAGAGGAGGAGTTTCCTGGAAATTATTAGTGCTTAAGCTAAAACACTAAGGACACAATCAAACAACATGGTCAAGAGAATTTTGGCAAGGCTAACACATTTCAAATGGCTTGGAGGCATAGAACACTATAACTTGAGCTAGAAACTATAAGCAGTTTGGTATTAATGACATGTAAAGCCCAAGGCATGATAATTCCAGCTGCCAAGTCTAAGGATATAATTCAGAATAAGAAGAAAACAGTTGTTTGCCTTAAAAGAGCCCAAACTATAGCCATTTAAGGGGGCCTTAAGCAATAGAGTGGCTTAAGCAATGGATATATTGCTTTTTTCACATTAGAAATTTCTCTCTGGTGGAAGCATGAACAATCATTTTCTTTTCTTTTTTTTTTTTTTTGGTCTTTTTGTATTTTTAGGGCCACATGCATGGCATATGGAGGTTCCCAAGCTAGGGGTCCAATTGGAGCTGTATATAGCTGCCGGCCTGCACCAGAGCCACAATTCAGGATCCAAGCTGTGTCTGCAATCTATACCAAGCTCACGGGCAACACAGAATCCTTAACCCACTGAGCGAGGCCAGGGATTGAACCTGTGTCCTCATGGATGTTAGTTGGGTTCGCTAACAGCTGAGCCATGATGGGAACTCCTTTTTATTTTTTCTGTTTTTGGTCGAACAATCATTTTCAACAAATCATGACTAGAAGCTGATATGGTGGGAATAGGGAGGAGACAGTAGTCTAGGATGAGTCAGACTTCTGATTGAATAAAAGGAACCAGGAGCTGAGGGGGAGAATAGAAGTAGGAGTGGTTCTGAGGCAATAATATAAAGTCAGTGATGACATGCTATGGTTGAAGTGTCATTGGAGTATCTGGATAATTGTGTCTAATGTGGATTGCTAGGTTTGGAACACCCATGTTGGCTATGCTTTTTTTTTTTCTTTTTAGGGTGCACTCTTGGCATATGGAGGTTCCGAGGCTAGGGGTACAATCAGAACTACAGCTGCTGGCCTATGCCACAGCCACAGCAACATCAGATCCGAGTCATGTCTTTGACCTACACCACAGCTCAGGGCATCATGGGATCCTTAACCCACTGAGTGAAGACAGGGATTGGACCTGTAACCTCATGGCTCCTAGTTGGATTAGTTTCTGCTGTGCCATGATGGGAACTCCTATGTTGGATATGCTTAATGTCTTGAGAGTGGGGGGCAAAGCATCTAATATTAAAAGAGCATTGGGCCTGGGACTGACCTATAAGGAACACCAGAGTTTGAAAGAATAATAAGTAAGTGGAACCCATGAATGAGATATAAAGGTAGAACAAAGAGGCTCTCATGGATTTAAATCTAAGGAAGTTATTTACTAGAAGGATGGAGTTATCAACAGTGTAAAATGGAGGGAAAATGTCCAGTAAGGTATGGACAAAAGAATAACCACTGGATTTGTCTATGTGGAGATGGAATAAAGCAACCAAAATAGAGCGAAAATGGCAAAGGTGGGACAAAAGCTAAATCGCATGGGTTGATGACTGAATAAGAAGTGTGAAATTAGTTATCTATGTAAACAGAATTTTCAAGGAAATTGTATCAAAATGAGGCCTGGGAGAAGACAAATGACAGACTTTTACTGGATAATTTGAGAAGGGCTAAATAAAAGCCTTACATGCAAAGTGTGGGCAGCCCTTTTGGTTTCCCCACATGAAGGATAGTGCTACCCGTGGGCTAGTTACAGCACACAATTAGCATCTATTGACCTAACGAGATAGGAGAAGGGAGGAGGTGAGAAGAGAGACAGAGACTGTGTCATGAAATGAACATCTCATTTTCTCAGATTGGCAAGAAGGAGAGGCATAAGCACTATTGTATTGCATTGATGGGTAGTAGAGGGATGGAAGGGAGAGATAGGCAATTGGGAGAACTCTCTCTAGAGAAGGCATGATTGCCTGCTGAGAGCATGAGAGGGCAGGATCTGGGTGGGTTTGAGGTGAGTTATATATCTTTTGAACAGACATTCTGGGGGAGCAGCAGAAAAAATTGACCAAGACAAGACATGCCCCATGAAGACTGGTTGATGTTGGAGATTCTGAGCTATCACATGTGCCCTAATCTACATCTGACGGATTTTCTCATCAGTGGTGTATGCTCAACAGCCTGACTATAATGCAAGGCCAGTTGATGGGATGATTCAGAATACTGATTTTATCAGATTAGTTCAGTAGGAGGGAGGAAGCAAAGGAAATGAGGCCATTGGTGATATTCTCTCAAAATCCATTTTACACAACTGAGATAATTTCGTTTTCTTCCTCTTATTTTAGGTGCTATTTTTAAAGTATATTTGCAACATATGTATATAAACCATGATAATGGGATGTTCTTGGAAATATTTCATAAAATTTAGAGAATATTCCTATAAATATCATAATTAGTGTTTTCATAATCACTGCAACAATTTTTTTTCTGATAGCTAAATCAAGTGTCACATAAGGCAGATCAATATAGCCTAGGTTCAGATTTTAGTAACTGTAGTGTATTTATTCCTACATTGCATGTGGAAACCATCAATAATATTTACTCAATCCATGCAGATTATAGCTAACAAATTGATATTATATTTCAAATGGAGGAGAACTACACTGAATTATTCCAGTGACATTTTCTCTTCATTTCTTGTGTTTTTTTCTATCAATATGATTAATATTTGAATGTAATAAGTTACATTTTCAAAATTCTAAACATCTTATTTTTTACCAATAAAGTAATGGAAAAATGATATTGTTAGAAAAGAGTCACATACTTCAGCTACCCCCACCCCAAATCTATACTTATTGTTTAGAATATAATTAAATATCACCCAATTGGATATTATGCCTTTGTAGTTTTATTCTATCAACTTTTAATATGTATGTCCTATGTCAAGGATGAAACACGTCTACTGGTAAAGACAGATTTTAATTGTGTATAATGTCATCCCCAGTAGAAATAAAGATTTCTGCACATCTCATGTTCTTAGATTAATTTAACAAAGAATTACTCCCATGTTGTTGTTGTTGATTAGATGTGGAAAGGGGTTTCTTAATTCTGTTAATATTAAACAAGATAAAACAACTTGGAGAGATTTCTTTCCAGACAGTGAAGAGTAACAAAAGGAAAATAAGGAGGAGGGGATGTGTCATGTATATTAATCACTATGCCTTTGATTATAGTAAATGATCTATGGTGGACATTACTTCCATAAAGTTATTGACTTTGCTCTCTTGCAATCATTTTCCCCAAAACTATCAAAGGAAGTAAGGTAATCTTATCTACGAGAATCACTACTTCCAAGAGAATGCTTGAAACTAAATTACTATGCTCTAGCAGCCATTTTATTTTGGCTTTAATAAAACAGGGATCAGAAGATAATGCTTTATACACGTTTCTTGCTCCTGCATGCAGTCCATTAAGTCTAAAACTGGGACTATAACAGTTAATTCCTGGAAAGTCTGAAAAGAAAAAATAAGACTGGTTTGCATGCAAAATGTAGATTATTTTAATTTACTCTTTCAATTCAATAAAATGGTATTTATGTGACAATGTTTAAATCACATTTAAAAGTCACAAAAAGTCTACTGATTTTGTTGTAAAGAAAATGCTAGCTACTAAACTCAATAACCTCCCAAATTTCAGTATCTTAATAAAATGTTAATTGTCATTTACGTAACAATGCTAAGGAAGTGTTTGGTGGGCGGTCTTCCATTGGGAGATGCGGGGATCCAGAATTTTTCCACCTTTTGATTCCATCACTCCCTAAATGCACTGATTTTTCATTATAGCTGATAACAAAAGAGTGGATCCTGCAGGGAAATTATACTAGACTAGGCCAAAATATGATGCACATAATTTCTGCACAAGTTCCTGTAGCTAGAGCTATCATGTGGCAACTCCTATCTTTTTCTCTCTCTTTTTAAACTTTTTTTTAAAAAAAAGTATAGTTGATTTACAGTGTTGTGCCAGTTTCTGCTGTACAGCAAAGTGACCCAGTCATACACAGATATACATTCCTTTTCTTATATTATCTTCCATTATGGTCTATCCCAAGAGATTGGATAATGTTCCCAGTGCTATATAGCAGGACCTCATTGCTTATCCATTCTAAATGTAATAATTTGCATTTACTAGCCCCAAACTCCCAGTCCATCCCATTCCCTCCCCCTCCCCCTTGGCAACCACGAGTACGCATATCCATGATCTGTTTCTGTTCTGTAGATAGGTTCATCATCCGTGCCACATTTTAGGTTCCACATAAAAGTGTTATCTTAGGGTATTTTGTCTACTTCTACTACACTATGACTCCTTGAGGATAGGACAAGCTCCTATTTAATAAATTTTCAATGGATAAATAGCTCATATATAGAAATATGTTTGAACAATAAGTGTACTTCTTAAATAGATTTTTACAACTGAACACATCCATGTAAGCAACACCTAGTTTAAAAAAGGCTCACCAGTAAAGGCATATATACAATAAAGATACTAAATCATCCATGCACAACTGTGCTACTAAAATCAGAAATCGTGAGAAGAGAGCACAAATGCAGGTCACTGGAGACACACGTGCAATTAAGAAACCAACAACTTAAAACAATCTCATTTGTATATAGACTCCTATATCAAAACTTCAGGGTAAAAAAAAAAAGCAACAAAAACCCCAAACAGTTAATACAATGGCAATAAGAACATATATATCAGTAATTACCTGAAATGTTAATGGACTGAATGCCCCAACCAAAAGACATAGACTAGCCAAATGGATACAAAAACAAGAAAACAACCAATGGATCACTGAGGAAATCAAAGACGAAATTAAAAAAATACCTAGAAGCAAATGACAAAAAAGACATGACACTCCAAAACCTCTGGGATGCAGCAAAAGCAGTTCTAAGAAGAAAGTATATAGCAATGCAAGCCTACCTCAGGACACAAGAAAAAGCTCAAATAAACAACCTAACTTTACATCTAAAGCAGCTAGAGAGGGAAGAAGCCAGGTCATGGAAACAACCTCAATGCCCATCGACAGAGGAGTGGATAGGGAAGATACGTTACATACACACAATGGAATATTACTCAGCCATTAAAAGGAATGGAATAACAAAATTTATAGCAACATGGATGAACCTAGAAATTATCATACGAAGTGGAACCAGTCAGACAATTAGACAGCAACACCCAATGCTACCGCTTACATGTGGAAACTAAAGAGACACAATGAACTTCTTTGAAGAACAGACAATGACTCACAGATTTTGGAAAACCTTGGTTTTTCAAATAAGACAATCTGGGAGGTGGGGGGATGCACTGTGGGTTTGGGACACAAAATCTATCGAATCGACCTCTGATCTTTGTACACCTATAACTGAAATAAAATTCATTGTTAGTAAGAAATAAATAAATAAATAAACAAATAAATAAATAAATAAAAAGTAAAAAAAAAACAGAAAGGGAAGCATGTCAGAACACTTTCTGCTTCATTATATTCACAACCCCCACCCAAGATTTAAGTACTGTGCTTTTAACAATTTCTCTCCTTCCTTTCTTTCATTGAGCAAAAGATTCTTTAAATTCTATAATGTTTTACAATTTTCAAAAGTTTTACACACATGATTTCATATAATCCCATAATAACTATTATCCGCCCCTATTCTTATGTTGCCCTCTTCCCCCACCTCTTTTCACTAGTAACATAGTTTGCTCTCTACATTTGTGAGTCTGCTTCTTTTTTTGTTTTATTCACTGGTTTCTTGTATTTTCTAGAATGCACATATAAGTGATATCATACAGTTCTTATTTTTCTCTGACTTATTTTACTTAAAAGTTTCATTCTTTTTGTGACTCAGCAGTATTCCACTGTGTGTGTGTGTGTGTGTGTGTGTGTGTGTGTGTGTGTGTGTGTTACATCTTATTTATCTATTTATCTGTTGATGGACCTAGGTTGTCTCAATGTCTTAGCAATTGTAAATAATGTTGCTATGAACATTGTGGTGCATGTATCTTTTCAAAGTACTGGGTGTGTTTATTTATTTATTTTTTTTGTATGTTTGTTTTTTGGATATATACCCAGGAGTGGAATTGCTGGGCCATATGTTAGTTCTACTTTTAGCTTTGTGAGAAGCCTCCACAATGGCTGTACTGATTTACATTCCTGCCAACAGCATGTGAGGGTTCCCATTTCTTCACAGCTTTGTCAACAACATTTGTTATTTGTGGTCTTTTTGATAATAGCCATTCTGACAGGTATGAAGTGATATCTCATTGTGGTTTTGATTTGCATTTTCCTCATCATTAGCAATGTTGAATACATTTTCATGTACCTATTGGCTATCTGCATTTCTTCTTTGGAAAAATGTCTATTCAGTTCTTCTGTTCATTTTTTAATTAGGTTGTTTTTGATATTAAGTTGTGTGAGCTGTTTATATATGTTGGATATTAACCCCTTATTGGTCATATTATTTGCAGATATCCTCTTCCATTCAGCAGGCTGTCTTTCTATATTTGTCAGTGGTTTCCTTTTCTACACAGAATCTTTTAAGTTTAATTAGGTCCCATTTGTTTATTTTTTTATTTTGTTTCATATGCTTTCAAAGATGAATGCAAAGAAATCTTGCTACAATTTATGTCAAAAGGTATTCTGCCTATGTATTCCTATAGGAATTTTATAGTATTTTATCTTACATTTAGATCTTTAGTCCACTTGATTTTATTTTTGTACAGTATTAGAGAATTTTCCAATTGCATTATTTTACATGTAGCTGTCCAGTTTTTGCAGTATCACTTATTGAAAGGACTGTCTTTCCTCCAATATTTACTTTTGCTTTTTTTTGTCATATATCTATTGGTCATAAGGGTGTGGGTTTTTTCTGGGATCTCTATTACATTCTATTTGTATAAATGTCTGTTTTTGGTCTAGTACTATACAGTTTTGATAATGGTAGCTTTGTAGTATAGTCTGAAGTCAGAGTCTGTGATGCCTCCTGCTCTGTTCTTCATTCTCAAGACTGTTTTAGCTATTAGTGGTCTTTTATGTTTTCAAACAATTTTAAAAATTATTTATTTATTTTTGTCTTTTTTTGCCTTTATCTAGAGCTGCACCTGCGGCATATGGACGTTCCCAGTCTAGGGGTCTAACAGGAGCCACAGCCACAGCAATGTGGGATCCAAGCCACGTCTGCAACCTACACCACAGCTCATGGCAACGCCGGATCCTTAACCCACTGAGCAAGGCCAGTGATCAAACCTGCAACCTCGTGGTTCTTAGTCGGATTCATTAACCACTGAGCCACGACGGGAACTCCTAAAATTATTTATTCATGTTTCATGAAAAATAGCTTTGGTATTTTGACAGGGATTGCATTGAATCTGGACATTGCCTTCTATAGTGTCATTTTGACATTACTAATTCTTCCAACCCCAAAACATGGTATACATTTCCATCTCTTTGTGTTGTGTCACCTCTTTCATCACTGTCTTTTAGTTTTCCAAGTACAGTTTTTTTTTTTTTACTTCTTAAGTAGGTTTATTCCTAGGTATTCTATTCTTTCTGATGTAGTGGTAAGTGGTTCCTTAATTTCTCGTTCTGATAGTTCTGATAGTTTGTTGCAACAGATTTCTATAAATTTTGTGTTGTGCAACTTTACTCAATTCATTGTTGAGCTTTAGTAGTTTTCTGGTGGTATTTTTAGGATTTTCTATGTATAGTATCATGTGATCTGCAAAGTGACCCTTTTACTTCTTCCTTTCTGATTTGTATTCCTTTTATTTCTTTTTCTTCTCTGATTGCTATGGCAAGGATTTCCAAAACTATGTTGAGTGAAAATGGTGAAAGTGGTCATCCTTGTTTTATTCCTGATCTTAGAGGAAATGCTTTCAGCTTTTCAACATTGAGTATGGTGTTAGCTGTGTGTTTGCCATATATGGAATTTGTTATGTTGAAGTATGTTCCCTCTGTGTCCAGTTCCTGGAGAATTTTTACCATAAATGGATGTAGAATTTTATCAAAATATTTTTCTGCATCTATTGAGATGATCATATGGTTTTTATTCTTCGATTTGTTAATATTGTGTATCACATTGATTTGTGGACACTGAAAAATCCTTGCATTCCTGGAATAAATCACACTTTATCATGGTGTATCATCCTTTTAATGTATTGTTAAAGTCAGTTTCCTAACATTTTTTGAGGATTTTTGCATCTATATTCATCAATTATATTGTCCTTTATTTTTATTTTCTGGTGATACCTTTGTCTGATTTTGGTATCAGGGTGATGCTGGCCACATAGAATGAGTTCAGAAGTCTTCCTTCTGCAATTTTTGGAATGATTTCAGCAGTAAGTGTTAACTCTTCTTTAAATTATAGGTAGAATTCAGCTGTGAAGCCATCTGGTCTTGAATTTTTGTTTGTTGGGAGTTTTAAAATTATTGATTCAATTTTATTCCTGGTAATTGGTCTGTTAATATTTTCTGTTTCTTCCTAGTTCAGTCTTGGGTGACTGTAGCTGTCTAAGAATTTGTCCATTTCTTGTAGATTTTCCATTTTATTGGCATGTACTTGCTCATAGGAGTCTCTTATGATTGTTTGCATTTTTTAAAATTTTTTAAAGTTTTATTGAAGTATTGTTAATTTACAAGGATGTAATTATTTCTTCTGTACAACAAAGTGACCCAGTCATACATATACACACATGCTTTCTCTCTCAGATCCTTTGTATTTCTGTGGTGTTAGTTGTAATTTCTTAAGTTAAATCTCAAGATTTCACTACTGATCTAACTTTTAACACTTTAGTTTCTGAATCACCTCTTTTGGACTTTCAGTTATATAAATGTAATTACACATTATATAATCATTTGTATCTGGCTTCTTTTCACTCAGTATTAATTGTAGGTGTCATTCGTGTTGCCAATAGTTGTGGTTCAAAATATTTGTTGTGGAGTTTTCTATTGTAACTTCAAGTTACCTGTTCTATTCTTGATGGACATTTGAGTTTCCATTGGGGTTTAAGAACTGTATTGCTACAGACATCCTTATGCATAATTTTTTATTTACATTTGTACACCTTTTTAGGGGGTATATAATTACGAGTGAAATTTCTGAGCCTAGAATAGGTTTTTCTGTAGCAGATACTCATCAGACAAATTTTACATATGATTGTATGAATTTTTATACCCACCAGCACTTTATGAGAATTCAGTTTTGCTTAATCCTCACCAAATTTGATATTTTCTTCCTCATTTTAGCCACTCTCTGAGTGTATAAAGTTAATATATTGTTTTACTTATTTACTTTTTGTTAACTTAATGAATTTTATTTCAGTTATAGGTGTACAAAAAAATCATCACAACTCAATTTGATAGGATTTGTGTCCCAAACCCTCAGTGCTTGCCCCCCACAGCCCAGATTGTCTTATTTGAAAAACCAAGGTTTTCCAAAATCTGTGAGTCATTGTCTGTTCTTCAAAGAAGTTCATTGTATCTTTTTAGTTTCCACATGTAAACAGTAGCATTGGGTGTTGCTGTCTAATTGTCTGACCGGTTTCACTTCCCATGATAATTTCTAGGTCCGTCCATGTTGCTATAAATGTTGGTAATTCATTCCTTTTAATGGCTGAGTAATATTCCATTGTGTGTATGTACCATATCTTCCCTATCCACTCCTCTGTTGATGGGCATTTAGGTTGTTTCCATGACCTGGCTATTGCATAGAGTGCTGCAATGAACACTGGAGTACATGTGTCTTTTCGAGTCATGGTTTCTGCTGGATAGATGCCCAGGAGTGGGAATGCTGGATCAAATGGTAATTCTATTTTGAGTTTTCTGAGGAATCTCCATACTGTTTTCCACCGTGGTTGCACCAATTTGCATTCCCACCAGCAGTGTAATAGGGATCCTTTTTCTCCACACCCTCTCTAGCACTTATTGTTTGTAGACTTTTTGATGATGGCCATTCTGGCTGGTGTAAGGTGGTACCTCATAGTGGTTTTGATTTGCATTTCTCTAATGAGGAGTGATGTTGAACATCTTTTCATTTGTTTATTTGCTATTTTCATGTCTTCTTTGGAGAACTGTCTGCCTAGATCCTCCACCCATTTTTGGATGGGGTTGTTTGTTTTGTGGTATTGAGCTGTAGGTGGTGTTTGTGAATTTTAGAGATTAATCCCTTGTCAGTCAATTCATTTGCAAATAATTTCTCCCGTTCTGTGGGTTGTATTTTCATTTTGTTTAGGGTTTCCTTAGCTGTGCAGAAACTTTGAAGTTTAATGAATTCCCATTTGTTAATTTCTGTTTTTATTGTCCTTACTCTGACAGATGGATCTGAGAAGATGTTGCTAGCATTTATGTCAGAGAGTGTTTGGCCTATGTTTTTCTCCAAGAGTTTTATAGTATCTGGTCTTATATCTAGATCTTTAATCCATTTTGAGTTTATTTTTGTGTATAGTGTTAGGAAGTGTTCTGGTTTCATTTTTTTACATGTAGCTGTCCAGTTTTCCCGGCACCACTTATCGAAGAGGCTGTCTTTCCTCCAAAGTATATTCTTCTCTCCTTTGTCATAGATTAGTTGACTATAGATGTGTGGATTTAATTCTGGACTTTCTATCCTGTTCCACTGATCTATAGTTCTGTCTCTGTGCCAGTACCATATGGTTTTGATGACTGTAGCTTTGTAGTAAAGTCTGAAGTCAGGGAGCCTGATTCCTCCAGCTCTTTTTCTTTTTCAGGATGTCTTTGGCTATTCTGGGTTTTCTGTGTTTCCAGACAAACTTTAAACTATTTTGTTCTAGTTCTGTGAAAAAGGTCCTTGGTAATTTGATAAGGATTGCATTAAACCCGTAGATTGCCCTGGATAATATAGTGATTTTGATAACATTGACTCTTTCAACCCGAGAGCATGCTGTTTTTCCACCTGTTTTTGTCATCCTTGATTTCTTTCATCAGTGTCTTACAGTTTTCAGAGCACAGGTCTTTCGTCTCTTTAGGCAGGTTTATTCCTAAGTATTTGATTCTTTTTGATGCGATGGTAAATGGGATTGTTTTCTTAATTTCTCTTTCTGATCTTTCATTGTTAGTGTATAGAGATGCAGTTGATTTCTGTGTATTAATTTTGTATCCTGTGACTTTGCCAAATTCATTGATGAGCTCTAACACTTTTCTGGTAGAGTCTTTAGGATTCTTTAGGTATAGTATCATATCATCTGCAAATAGTGATAGTTTTACTTTTTCCTTTCCAATTTGGATCCCTTTTATTTCTTTTTTTTTCTCTGATTGCTGTGGCTAGGACTTCCAAAATATGTTGAATAGTAGTGGTGAGAATGGACATCCATGTCTTATTCCTGATCGCAACAGGAATTCTTTCAGCTTTTCACCATTGAGAATGATGTGAGCTGTGGGTTGGTCATAGATGGCCTTTATTGTGTTGCGGTAGGTTCCCCCTGTGCCCACTTTCTGATGGGTTTTTATCAAAAATTGGTGTTGGATTTTGTCAAAGGATTTTCCTGTATCTATGGAGAGAATCGTATGGTTTTTATTCTTCAGTTTGTTAACGTGGTGTATCACACTGATTGATTTGCAGATATTGAAGAGTCCTTGCATCCCTGGGATAAATCCCACTTGATCATGATGTACAATCCTTATAATGTATTGTTGGATTCGGTTGGCTAGTATTTTGTTGAGAATTTTTGCATCTATGTTCATCAGTAAGATTGGCCTGTAACTTTCTTTTTTTGGGATATCTTTGCCTGGTTTTGGTATCAGGGTGATGTTTGCCTCATAGAATGAGTTTGGGAGTGTCCCTTCCTCTGCAATTTTTTGGAAGAGTTTCAGAATGATAGGCGTTAGCTCTTCTCTAAATGTTTGAAAGAATTCACCTGTAAAACCATCTGGTCCTGGACTTTTGTCAGTGGGAAGTTTTTAAATCACAGTTTCAATTTCAGAACTTGTGATTGATCTATTCATATTTTCTATTTCATTTTAGTTTAGTCTTGGAAGCTTGTACTTTTCTAAGAATTTGTCCGTTTCTTCTAGGTTTTCCATTGTATTGCCATAGAGTTCCCTATAGTTGTCTCATGAGCTTTTGTACTCCTGTGATGTCTGTTGTTACTTCTCCTTTTTCATTTCTAATTTTATTGATTTGTGTCCTCTCTTGTTTTTTCTTGATAAGTCTGTCTAAGGCTTTATCAATTTTGTTGATCTTTTCAAAGAACTAGCTTTTAGTTTCATTGATCTTTTCTATGGTTTTCTTCATTTCTGTTTCGTTGATTTCTGCTCTGATCTTTATGATTTCTTTTCTTCTACTTACTTTGGGTCTTGTCAGTTCTTCCCTTCCTAGCTGCTTTAGATGTAACGTTAGTTTGTTTATTTGAGCTTTTTCTTGTTTCCTGAGGTAAGCTTGTGTTGCTCTAAACTTTCCTCTTAGAACTGCTTTTGCTGCATCCCAGAGCCTTTGGAGTGTTGTATCTATGTTGTCATTTGCTTGTAGGTATTTTTTAATTTCCTCTTAGATTTCTTCAGTGATCCATTGGTTGTTTAGTATCGTGTTGTTAGTCTCCACATGTTTGTACTTTTGGCCATTTTTTTCTTGTTGTTGATTTCCAGTCATATAGATAGCATTGTGGTCAGAGAAGATGCTTGAAATGATTTCAATTTTCTTAAAGTTACTGAGGCTTGATTTGCAGCCCAGGAGGTGATCAATCTTAGAGAATGTTCTGTGTGCATTTGAGAAGAATGTGTATTCTGTTGCTTTTGTATGGAATGTCCTATAAATATCTATTAAGTCCATCTGATCTAATGCTTCATTTCAGGGCCTGTGTTTCCTTATTGATTTTCTGTCTGATGACCTGTCCATTGCTGTAATTGGGGTGTTAAAATCCCCCGCTATGATTGTGTTATTGCTGGTTTCTCCTTTTAAGGTTTTTAGCAGTTGCCTTATATATTACGGTGATCCTCTGTTGGGTGCATATATATTTAAAATTGTTATATCTTCTTGGATTGATCCTTTGATCATTATGTCTATTTTGTCTGATATGAGCATTGCTACTCTGGCTTTCTTTTGATTCCCATTTGCATGGAATATTTTCTTCCATCCTCTCACTTTCAATTTGTATGTGTCTCTAGAAGTGAAGTGGGTCTCTTGTGTACAGCATATATATATATGGGTCTTGTTTTTGTATCCATTCAGCTAGTCTATGCCTCTTGGTTGGGGCATTCAGTCCATTAACATTTAAGGTAATTATTGATATATATGTTCTTATTGCCATTGTATTAACTCTTTTGGGGTTTTTGTTGCTCTTTTTTTCTTCCCTTATTTTCTTGTTGTCTCTTCTCACAATATGGCTATCTTTAATGTTGTATTTGAGTTGATTTTTCTTATTTGTTTGTGTATTATTTGTAGATTTTTGCTTTGCAGTTACCCTTAAGTTTTGATATAGGTGTCTATATATAAATGAGATTGTTTTAAGTTGTTGGTTTCTTAATTGCACGTGCGTCTCCAGTGACCTGCATTTCTGCTCCCCTCTCACAATTTCTGATTTTGGTAGCATAATTGTGCATGGATGATTTTGGTTGGGGCATTCAGTCCATTAACTGTATATATGCCTTTCCTGATGAGTCTTGCCATTTGTGGTTTTTTTGTTTCTGGTTGTGTCCTTTTCTTTTCTGCCTAGAGAAGTTCCTTTAGGATTTGTTGTAAAGCTGGTTTAGTGTTGTAGAAATCTCTTAGCTTTTGCTTATCTGTAAAGATTTTGATCTCTCCTTCAAATCTGAATGAGAGCCTTGCTAGGTAAAGCAATCTTGTTTGGAAGTTTTTCCCTTTCATCACATTAAGTATATCATGACACTCCCTTCTGGCCCACAGAGTTTCATCTGAAAAATCTGCTGATAACCTTATCCGGGTTCCCTTGTATGTCATTTGTTTCATTTCCCTAGCTGCTTTCGAAATTGTCTCTTTGTCTTTAATTTTGGTCATTTTGATAAATATGTGTCTCGGGGTGTTCCTCCTTGAGTTTATTTTATCTAGTACTCGTTGCACTTCCTGGATTTGAGTGAGTGGTTCCTTTCCCATATTAGGGAAGTTTTCGCCTATTATCTCTTCAAATATTTTTTCTGTCCCCTTCTCTCTCTCTCTTCTCCCTCTGGCACCCCTATAATATGGATGTTGGTGCATTTAACATTATCCCATAATTCTCTGAGACTCTGCTCATTTCCTTTCAATCTTTTATCTCTTTTCTCTTCTGCATTAGTGATTTCCACTAATCTGTCCTCCACCTCACTGATTCATTCTTTGCCTCCTCTATTCTACTCTTGGCTGCTTCTAATGAATTTTTTAATTTCAGTTATTGTATTTTCCATCTCTTCTTGCTTAATTTTTACATCTTTTATTTCTTTGCTCAGTGTTTCCTGTAAATTATCAATCTTTGCCTCCAGTTTATTTGCAATGCCTTGCATCATCTTCAGCATCAACAGTCTAAAATCTCTTTCTGGGAGACTGATAATCTCCTCATCACTGAGCTGTTTTTCTGGGCTTTTCTCTTTCTCCCTTATCTGAGTTATAGTTTTCTATCTTTTCATTTTTATAGGTCTTTGGTGTGGTGACCTTTTTGTAGGCAAAAGAGTTGTAGCCTCTCTTAGTTCTGGTGTTTTCCTTCCCTAAGGCTAAAGTTGGTATGGAGGGGGCTTGCTGTAGCCTTCCACATGAGAGGGACTGGTGCCTGCCCACTGGTAGGTGGGGTTGATTCCTATCCCTCTGATGGGTGGGACTTTGTCTCTGGAAGAGATTAGAGGCTGGCTGTGTGCCCACGGGGTCTTTAGGCAGGCTGTTTACTGATGGGTGGGGCTGTGACCCACCTGGATTATTGTTTGGCCTGGGGCTTCTCAGTGCTGATGTGAGGGACCAGATTTTCCCAGAAATGGCCACCTCCAGAGAAATGCAGGCTGATGAATATTCCCAAGAGCTTCACCTCCAATGCCCTTCCCCCACAACAAGCCACAGTCACCCGTTTTCCCAGGAGATCCTCCAAGAATTGCAGTCAGGCTCCACCCAGATTCTGTGGAGGCTTTGCTTTGCCCTGGGATCCAGTGCACGTGAAAGTCTTTGTGTGACTTTCAAGAATGGGGTCTCCTCTTTCCCCCAGTCCTGTGGAGCTCCTGCACACAAGCCCCACTGGCCTTCAATGCCAGATGCTCCGGGGGCTCTTTCTCCCTGTGCCCGATCCCCATGTGTGGGGATTTGACGTGTGGCTCAGAACTCTCAGTTCTGTAGCTGAGTCTCTGTGATGCAGTTACTTTCCAGTCTGTGGGGCTTCGCACCTGGGAGGTATGGGGTTGCTTCTGTCGTGTAATCGCCCCTCCTACCTCTTGATGTGGTCTCCTCTTTGTCTTCTGGATAAGAATATCTTTTTTGGAAGTTTACGGTCCATTTGGTTGAAGGTTGCTTGGCATTTGGTTGTGGTTTTATTGTTTTGTGGGGGGAGAAGTTGAGCTCCAGTCCTTCTATTCCGCCATCTTAATCCAATCTCCCATTAATATATTGTTTTAAATTATATTGCTTATATTCTTATTTAACCTGAGAACTGTTTCATATAATGATAAGCATTCATATAACTTTTTCTATAAATGTTATTTTTCTATTGGAGTTATCTTTCTTTATTCTTAATGTTTTTTGAAAATTCTTTATACATTTTTGCACATGATTCCTCTATTTGGGTGAGTATTGATTTTATCTCCTTTCTCTCTGATTGTCTTATTCTCTACGTGGTATTGCTCAAAGAACAAAAAGTCTTAATTTTAATGTTGCTAGTTTCATTTATTCTTTTTTCCCCTTTTTAATAATTTCTACTTTTGTTTGCTGTTTAAGAATAATTTTCTTATGCCAAGAGATTGAATATTTCTCGTATATAATATTTTAATAGCTTTATGATTTTTGCTCTCTTTACTTGGCTCTGCAATCTATTTTAATTTGATTTCTTTGTAGAGTGTGAAATTAAGGACAAGATATATGTATTTTTCAGATATTTGATTTATCACATATCTATATTGAAAAGATAATTTTCCCTAGTGTATTGCACCATTACCTTCATTGTAATTTAGTGTCCAAATGTGTATGAGTCTGTTTATGGGCATTCTATTCTGTTCATTTGCTTGTTTATCTATTCATATGCTGTGATATACTGAATAATTGTGTTCCCTCAAATTATATATGTACAAATTTAATCCCTAACTTGGTGACATTTGAAGGAGAGGCCTTTGGAATGTGATTAAGTCATGTAGGTGGAGCCTTAATGTATGGGATTAGAGCCCTTAGCAAAGAGGCTCCAGAAAGCTTCCTTCCCCCTTCTGTGAAAAGACAGTCATATATGAACAAGGAAGTGGGCTCTCACCAGATATCAAACTTTCCCGTGTCTTGATCTTGGACTTCCCAGCTTCCAGAACTGTGAGAAATCAATGGCTGATGTTTATAAGCCATCCAGTCTATAGTCTTCTATTAGATCACCCTGAATGGACTAAGACATTTTGCTATCCCACACTGTCTTAATTAGTATAGTTTTTAATAAGAAAATACAGGTGGTATAATTCTGGTATTTTTCATATCAGTTAGTTTTGCCTGGGCTATTGTGTACATTTTACATTTCCCTATAAATTATAAAGGTAGCTTGTTAATTTCTTCAAAAGGTCTTGCTAGAATTTTGATTTGCTTTATAATCCTATGAATCAATTAGGGAAGAATTTATTCCATCTTAACAAGAGTCAGTGTTTCAAATCATACACATGATATAGCCCTGCATTTACTGAGGTCATTTATTTTTGTATTCTCTATGCATAGTATGTGCCTTGAACTCAACTGACACCCCAGAATAAAAACTTTCATACTTCTTCTCCTTCCACTACTGTGTCCTCAATAAACTACAATCTCTCATATTTTTCCCTTTTATACCATGTTATCCTCAAATGAAAATACTAAATTTATGCCTCATTGATTATCTTTCACTCAGATCCAAAATTCTCTGAAGTTTCAACTGGGCTATATAATCTGTGCTTTCTAAGAAAACAGGACAAAAACTCTTCTCAAGTTACTTGTGTTATTTTACCCATTTTAGTAGGAGACAGTATCTCCAATCATAATAATATATGGAATATGAGGCTCTTCCACCTGAAAAGTATAGAATATGATAGTAGTGGATCTATCTCTTTTTTTCTTTGTCTTTTTAGGGCAACCCTGGTGGCATATGGAAGTTCCCAATCTAGGGATTGAATCGGAGCTGTAGCTGGTGGCCTACACCACAGCTACAGCCACATGGGATCCAAGTCATGTCTGCAACCCACACCATAGCTCACGACAGTGTTGGAGCCTTTAACTCACTGAGTAAGGCCAGGGATGGAACTCGCATCCTCGTCCTCCTGGATACTAGTTAGGTTTGTTATCACTGAGGTAGTATATCTACCTTGACTACAGAATTATACTTCTAAATAGAATAAATCACAGATATGTGTTTTAATTAACAAGTATTAGATTTGGTACCAATATATGAAAAAATTATATAGGAAGAATCAAGTGAAGTTATTATATATTCTAATGCTGTTTAATATTCATATATAATGTTTCGCCATTTGTGCCCCAGTAACATGAAGAGCCTAGATCTCTGTAACCAGACTTTCCAATGATGACAGCTCAGACTTTCCTTCTATGGGCCTCTGCTGGTTTTGCTGTGTTTGCATGAACATGCATGTTAGTGAGCAAGTGTACTGGTACATCTCAATCACTCAATCAATACTGCTCTATTCTTTTTAAAACTATAGGTCCCGGAGTTCCTGTCTTGGCTCAGTGGTTAACGAATCTGACTAAGAACCATGAGGTTACAGGTTCAATCCCTGGCCTTGCTCAGTGGGTTAAGGATCCGGCGTTGCCATGAGCTGTGGTGAAGGTTGCAGACGCGGCTCGGATCCCGCGTTGCTGTGGCTGTGGCAAAGGCCGGCAGCTACAGCTCCTGTTAGACCCCTAGCCTGGGAACCTCCACATGCTGCGGGTGCGGCTCCAGATAAGGGCAAGAAGACAAAAAAAAAAAAAAACCCTATAGGTCCCAATCCCTGACAATTGTCATTAAAGAAACAGCCACATAACTTCTCATGACTAGAATTAGAAAGAAACAGCCACACAACCTCATGACTCTTTGGCTAGAATAACTAATTGCAGTTTAGCACTTTAGGGGCAAAGGTATTAGCTAATACTCAACCCTAGACACTGCAATTCAAATACTGACCCGCACTCTTTGGAAGCACAGACCTTGGTAATTAGCAAATTTTCATCTTCTTACAGAAAGCAGTTCTGAGCAGTTGCCTCCAGATGAAGCAGCATCAGAACACAAATAAAAGCAGGACATATATGTAACCTAGATCTATAATTGTAACTGAGGGTCATAGAAGCCTCAGCAGGGAAGGATTTGATGTAAGGAATTTTGACATTTTAAAAATGGGGCTAATGTGCTATCTTCTTGCAAGAAGTTATAATAATTTAAAGAGTATAGAGTAGATTACCTGTCCTATCTCATATATTTGAAGATAGTTAGAGTTGAAAATAACTAAGGCTAGCACTGTCATCCCTATTTAAATAAAGAAACTAAAGTCCAAAAAGATTAGGTGACTTACGCACAAGGGCACATAGCTAATTAGGTGCCTGGTTAGGACTAGAGCTCCGGTCTTCAAAGGACCCATCACTGCTCTTTCCACTAGACCATCTAAATATCGTCTCTTCAAAGGAAGTTTTCAAGTTTGAAGGGGATACTAATCACCAATTCTGTTTCTCATAGCCTTTAACTATATTGAACATAAAACAATGTATGTATATGGTACAAAACTTTTTGATCTGGGAAAGGCAGGGATAGACTGTCTCCTTTGCATTATAAAATTGCATTAAACAAATTTTTCAAATGGAATAGAGTAGAGATGTTCTAAAGAGCCAGGGCAAAATCACTTGCATATCTAATTTTGCTTTTATGGAAAGTTCAAACATCCAAGTAGTGAATGGAAGAGGAATGATTTCTACACCAGAGCTTGATTTTTTTGCAATAGATAATGACTTACCAACCCTACTGTCAATTCAACTGGGTGAATACATACTATGCTTATGCCACTATTAGATTCAACATAAGCAATTGATGACTGCTTTACATGGAATAGCCATATAATCTTGATAAAACAGAATTATTTATTTTAAATATATCTGAAATATAACTGATGTTTAGAAGGGATCAGTGGCTTGGTCAAGTTTATGTAAGTAGTTACTATCTGAGATAGTATCCAAAACCTTGCCTCCTGACTCACAGAGATTTTTTTTAATTGCCACATAATTTAATCTGGAAATAAGATACCCATGAAGAAATGGAGAGTGAACTTAGAAACCAGAAAAAAAATGAGATCTAAATCCAACTGTGAATGACTGGCTGTCCATTCAATGCTTATTCACTTGACTCCTCTGATTTCAGCCATCAAATTCCAAAAAATAAAGAAATATCCCAAAATTATTTTATATAAATTTGATTCCAGGTGTAAAATATTATGAGTAATATATTACCTAGACTAGGTATAGATTCCTAAATCTTTCTAGAAGATAATATTCCAAAAGAGATAATTATTTACCTATTCAATCTGTATTCCCCAACAGTGAAGAATTTGTGTGTGTGATATTAAGAATTGCATCATTAATTTAGAAATCAAATGCAAAAATTAACATACATTAAGGGAAATGTACTAGAGTTGGTTTTCCTGACATAAGCCACAGAAATTTTCTTTCATTAAGAAAATATTCCTGGAGATTGAGAACACATGCAAGCCACTTCATGGCTCAGTGGTTAATGAATCTGACTAAGAACCATGAGGTTCCAGGGCTCTTTGTCTATTTACATGTGATCACCTCCCAGGGCTCTAGTTCTATTTACATGTGATCCCTTTCTAGGTCTCTAGCTCTGTTTACTTGTGATCACCTCCCAGATCTCTAGCTCTGTTTACATGGGATCAAGCTCCCTGGGCCCTGGATCTATTGGAGAAGATTTGAAAACAGAATATTGGTAGTGAGTGGGCTTGTGACCAGTTACATGCAGCAAGGCATGAGAATAAAGAGGTGATTGTGCAGGCAAGAACTGGCTGGCTTCTGAGAAAATGTGAAAGGAATTGAGAACAGGAAAAATAAATGAATAAGATTGAAAAGTTATTGTACAAAAAACCTATTAAGACTTAGTTTTGTGGTAAAGATCAAATAATAGATATGACCTCCCACCTAGCCTGATTCCTTCAATATAGCTTCCATAATAGAGAAAGATAGAGAGAGAGATAAACAGAGACAGAGATAGAGACAGGGAGTCAGAGCAACAGAGAGACATGGTATCAAGAAAGCAAAGTATTAAACCAGGCTTGAGAATTATTTACAGGAAAGAGCTTTTTGTGAGGCTAAAGGAGTATGAAATTGACTATGAAAAGATCAGTAACATTTTTAAGAGTTAATATTGCCAAATATCCTATCAGCTTGGTCTTAAAAAGTACTTTTGTTATGAGAGCTCAAAAGCAAACCTTAGACTCCCAAATTTGCACAGGCAGGAAGATGCTGAGGATGCTCTACAGCCCTGAAATAGGACGGATTCTCCCATTCCCATATGAGGCTTGTCCTATAGAGGAATATGTATGAAGGAGAACACCCAAAGGGTTGGAATCAGAGAGCAATGGATAAGACTGAAGGACTAATAAAGGAATTTACCCCACTGCTTCCAGGTTGAGTGGCCTCACAATGCCTGCCTTGAGGAGTTCATTATTGTTATGACCAGTGACTCCTAAGCCTCTACGTCATGATTTCCTGTCCTTTTCAAGGGCATGTTAAATCAGTTATCCTGTCCCTGCTCACTTTTATACATTGTGTGCATGTTTATATATTCTTGTGTGTATAATACACACATATGTGTGTATGTCTGAGGGGGCAGGTAACTTTTCTTTCTAGTTAGTATATAGGGCACCATTTCTGTTTCCACCATTTCAGAAAATTGTACCACCGTTTGAACTTTTGCTTAGCCTAAAGAGAGACTTTTTAAGAAAAATTACTCTTTTATTGTTTACCCATCCCATCTGCAAACCCCATCAGCCTTACTGGCAAAATAAATCCAGAATTTTACCACTTGTCACTACCTCCATTTCTTCCTCTCTGGTCTATTCACCACAACATCTCACCTGAATTACTCAAAAATTCCCCTAATTGGTACCCTTCCCACCACACCATACCCTGCATTTCTCCCAGGGTAGCCTGAGCTGTCCTTTGAGAGAGGAAGTGAGACAGTGTGCCTCCTCTGCTGCAGACTCCCCTGGGTTTGCTTAACAGTTAAAAAACCAAGGTCCCTGGCCTCCTCTCCAATCTCCTCTCTAATCATTCTCCCTATGTTATCAAGTGCCACCCACTCTGTCCTCCTCACTGGTCTTCAGATATGCAAAGCATTCTCTCAGTGGGGGGTCGCTCCTCTCCCCATGGACGCCTGCCTGCCCACTTCATTCTACAGCTATCAGCTCCAATGTCACTTCTTCCTTTTTCTATGTCCTATACTTTCTGTTTTTCTTTGTAGCCCACATCATCTTCTGAAATTTAATGGAATATTTAAGGTATTTTGTTTTGTTTACTGATGTGTACCTTACTCCACAAAAGGGACTGAAACTTGTTGGTAGGTGTTTAAGAAATATCTTGTTTGCTGATGTCTCCTATCATTCATAAGTATCACAAAATAAATGCTGTAGGCTGTAGAATAGGATGGACCAAGTTTTATCTGGGTGCTAAGTGACAGCCTGCCAGCAGGGCTACCTTCATGGATGCTCAACCTGTGCAGCCTCTCAGGCCTTGCACTTAGAAGAGCACTTCTCTCAGTTTAATGCTCTGCCACTGCTGTCTGGAAATTCTTAATAGTTTTCAACAAAGAGACCTGCTTTTTTTGTAGTGATATAACAAACACACCATAAAATTCACCATTTTAAAGTGTACAGTTCAGTGTTTTTTAGTTTATTTATGAAGTTATGCAGCCATCAGCACTATCTAATTCCAGAACATTCTCATTATGTCCAAAAGAAACCCCACACCTGCTAGTAGTCATTCCCCATTTCTCGTACCCCAGCCTTCTTTTCAATGTGTCACCTGCTAGTAGTCATTCCCCATTTCTCATACCCCAGCCTTCTTTCAATGTGTAGCATATATCAGTATTTGATTTCTTTTTATAGCTGAGTAAGATTCCATTGTATGGTTGAACCACATTTTGTTTGCTGTTTCACTATTTAATATTTGGATTGTTTCTATTTTGGGGCTATCATAAACAATGCTACTGTGAACATTCATGTACAAGTTTTTTTTGTGTGTGACCTCATATTTAATTTTTCTTGGATATGTCCTTGGAAAGGAATTACTGGCTACTTTATATCTAACTTTTTGAGAAACTGCTGAGCTGTTTTCCACAGAGGCTGTACCATTTTATATTCCCACTAGGAGTGTATGAGGGTTACAGTTTCGCTACAACCTCCCAACACTCAGTATTTTCTTGTCACCTTTTTATCACAGCCATCCTGCAAGATGTTAAATATATCTTTGTAGTTTTGACTTGCATTTCCTAATGATGTTGAGCTTCTTTTCGTGGCATTATGTATATCATCTCTGGGAAAATGTTCAAATTCTTTGACTATTTTAATTTTTTGGCTTTTATTTGTTGAATCATAACAGTTTTTATATATTCTGGATACTAGACCCATATCAGATATTTGATTTGCAAACATTTTTTCCCATTCTATGAGTTTTTCACTCTCTTGATAGTGTCCTTTGAAGACACTTTTTAAAATGATTTTATTTTTTCCATTATAGTTGGTTTACAGTGTTCTGTCAGTTTTCTACTACACAGCAAGTTGACCCATTCTCTCTCTTTCTCACAGGCACGCACACACACACACACACACACACATTCTTTTTCTCACATTATCCTTCATCATGCTCCATTACAAGTGACTAAATATAGTTCCCAGTGCTGTAGAGCAGGATCTCATTGCTTATCCATTCCAAATGCAATAGTTTGCATCTATTAACCCCAGATTCCCAGTCCATCCCACTCCCTCCCCCTCCCTGTTGGCAACCATAAGTCTGTTCTCCAAGTCCACGAGTTTCTTTTCTGTGAAAAGTTTCATTTGTGCCATATATTAGATTCCAGATATAAGTGATATCGTATGGTATTTGTCTTTCTCTTTCTGACTTACTTCACTTAGTATGAGAGTCTCTAGTTCCATCCATGTTGCTGCAAACGGCATTATTTTGTTCTTTTTATGGCTGAATAGTATTCCCTTGTGTATATGTACCACAAGAGACGTATACACATTCATCTGTCAACGGGCATTTAGGTTGTTTCCATGTCTTGGCTATTGTGAACAGTGCTGCAATGAACATACAGGTGCATGTGTCTTTTTCAAGGAAAGTTTTGGCTAAATATGCCCAAGAGTGGGATTGCTGGGTTGTTATGTTAGTTCTATACTTAGTTTTTTGAGATACATCCATACTGTTTTCCATAGTGGTTGTACCAGTTTACATTCCCACCAACAGTGTAGGAAGATACTTTTTGGAATCTGAATTCAAAACATTTTGGATTTTGGTGATGTCTAATTTATTTATTTTATTTTTTTGGTAGCTTGAGATTTAGGTGTCTATCTAAGAAAGCTTTACCTAATTCAAGGGCCACTAGTAATGGTTCATTACTAATATATAGAAATACAACTAATTTTTATATTTTGTATTGTGCATTCTTGATGAATGCCTTTATCAACTCTAATGGTTTTTTGTGCACACACAAGAGTTTGTAGATTCCTTAGAATTTTCTGTACACCTAATTGTGTCATCTCCAAACAGAGATAACTTTAATTCTTCTTTTTCATTCTAGATGTCTTTCATTTCATTTTCTTGACAATTTCTGTGGCTAGAACCTTCAGCACAATGATGAATAGGAGTGGCAGGATGGTACATGCTTGTCTCTTCTGAACTCAGGGGGAGAGTTTTCAGTGTTGTACCATTAAGTGTGATTTTAGAGGCCTTGAATTTTTAAGTTGTACTTGGCTCTGTACGTTAGGTAGCTGACCCTGCCTTATAAAGAAGAGCACAGTTAGATTGAGGATTAAGAGATAAGTAGAAGTTCCCTAGCAGGTGAGAAGGAAGAAAGAAAATAATGCGTGGCATTAGATTCTGGATCGTAGAGTGATTCAGTGTGGCTAGTTTGTGAAGTTCAGGTGAAAATGAAGGAAGCAGAGGCAGGTTGGCTGAACCACAGCAGGCTTTCTGACTTTATTAAAAAGCTTTAATTTTACTCTGATTTTTTTTTTAACCTGGGACAATATCTTAATTCATATGCAATAGCAAAGAATGGAATAAAGAGAAATGGGGCTAGAAATTGAGGCAGCAAAGACAAATCATGGGTTACAGCAATATTTGAGACAGTAGAGCTAAACTTTGCCAGGTTTCTCTTGGAATTCTTGCTTTGGAAGAAACTGACCTATTCTTTTATTATTGTTATTGTGGATGTTTCTGGATCGGATATCGAATCCATGCCATGGCAGTGACCTGAGCCACTGCAGTGATAACACGTGACCCCCTAATGTGGTGTGTGACAAGAGAATTCCTCTTTTAGTATTTTTTAAAATTAATGAAACTTTAGTGATAAATATATGTATTGAGCGACTGAACTTTGGGATTGTACTAACATCAGTAATGGAGTTTATAATCTATGTTTTTTCCCTATGAAATATATATTTTTATATTTATGAAAGTCTGGAGAATTAAGAATTAATGATATTTTATACGGTTAAAAAATTAGGGCCTAGAACATTTCATTAGTATATTCTGTAAGTGTATCCGTAATTCTAGAATATTCTGCTTTTGCATCTATTGCCCACCCTTATTCACATTAGGCATTTTCCTACACATTAACAAAATCAAAAGATATTCCTTTTCTCACTTCCTTCCTTACTTTTTCTTTACATTAGTCTTTTAATTAATTTCTTAAAGTTTATTTAGTGCCTAAGAGGCTGGCTAAATCAAGAAACACATTCCTTGCCCTCGAGGAGCCTGTATAGATCTTTGAGTGGCTAAAATGAACCAAGGCAGGCCTATTTCAAAACAGAGTGATCTGTTGTTACTCTTCATTCACATATTTAATTTGTTGAATGGCCACCTGCCACAGCTCTGTCACCATGGCCTTTGTTAAGAAAAGTTTACAGCCTCTGATATATACAGGGTAGCACTTAAAAATTACCACTTTGTTATTGTCTTTCATTTAAATGTTGAAATAATTTGAAAGGAGTAGAATTAGAATTAGTGACTAAGTTTTTAGAAATAGAAAGAACCAGAGAACCAAATCAACCAGCTCCTTAATAGTCAAGTGAACTGGAGATGCTTCTTGATTGTAGTCAATTCTGTAGATTCAGGGATCCGGAAAGAGATGTGCCATTTCAGAAAGCACACCTCTGTCTTCCAAATTACATAACACTAAAGCTGTGTCATTAAATAAATGATTCTACCCCCCCTTGCCTTTATTGGATTTCAAAGTTCAGTACACATTCAAATTATTCAATTTTGATATCCCTTTTATGATCAAATGCCCTGCTTTTGAAATGGAAAGCTCAGTTGGCCATGTTCCCCATTAAGTTTAAGAAGCTTTTATCATTTAAATAAATTAAACCTTCCAGCCATGGGCTCTGCAGAACATAATGAAGCAAGGAGAAGAAAAGCTTAAATGAAATAAACCTCTTTGCTGTTAGAAACAGTACAGGCTATTGTGCACTGTACCAATAAATGTGTGGATGGAATCATAGCCTGATTCATGATTTTTCTTTTCTAATTTTGTCCTTAATTTTTTGGTATTCATTAGCAATTTGATTTGCCACAGGGAAAAAGACAGACATAAAATACATCAAGTACAAGAGGTTCTAGGTTATTAACACTGAGAGGAAAAAAATATTGCATTTTTAAAAGCTGATTTCTTTTAACACCATGTTGATAATCATAAATGCATACATATTTATTTTACATGATTTAATTCATATAAGTTGATCTCCTGTGAACTTCACTTAGATCCTTTAAATTTTCTAAAATAATTTTTTAAGGATTTTTGTTTTATAATATTTGTCTTCTAGAGAAAAATCATCATCATTTCCATGTTACAAATAAGTATAATTACTCTACATAGCTTAATGTACTGAATTAATTGAATTTGTAGGAAAATTTTTGCTTTCTGTGTGACACATTGCCAATGTAAGAATCAGGTGGAAAATGAAATTTTCTTTGTTTAAAGAGTCTTTCAGTGGCCAAAATCTAGCATGTGGATATTTAAATTTAAAATAAAAATACACTATTTTTGAAGGTTTAACTAAATAAAATTTATCAATATTTTCATTTCTTATTAAATTGTACCACTTCTTTATACATGATTAAAATTACAGGTAAAAATTACTTCTTAGAAGGAAAGATTCAGCATGAACTCAGATACTTTATTTGACAACATTCATGCTTTTAATTTTATTGTAAAATAATTTCTATCCTATTTTTATGATGAAAAGTAGTCGCCTTGGCAATAAGAATACATGGTTATTTAAAATTGGAGTTCAGCATCATAATGTTGTCTTTAAAACTATGAGGACCTATGGGGAGGACTTATTATGCTCAATGTTTTTGAAATACAGTGAATTACATTAGGCAATCTTGCTGTTTTATGTTCTTGTTTGTTATATAATGTATTCTTCATAAGTTGAAATAAACCCAAAACAGTTATACTTTACTTATAAGATATAGATCAACTGTTTGTGGCACCTTAGCAGATTTTTAATCTTTACACTTTGTAAATATGATGAAATCAACTCTTTATTTTTTTCATTTCTCTGTTTTTGATATCAGGACCTCTATAATCTTACCTTGCATTAGCAAAGTTTTCCTTTGTCATCAGCTGGGAAAATGACTGGATGCTATTCAGTTCTTACAGTTGAAGGATTCTGATCCAAGTTCTTTAAAGGTTAATTTGTTAACTCTCTCCTTGTCCAACAAGCACAGAGCCTCAGTTGTTTGTTTAACTCACCTTTTTCATGGTTCACCATGGCAAATGCTCTGTGAGGGGTTACCTGTTGGGCATCAACCTGCTATACCACTCCCTACTTCACCAGATCCATGGTCCAGGTTTTCGCAGAGTTGAGTAGGTGGTATCCAAGTTAACCTGAGGAGCTCTAGCAGAGGGTAATGGTTGTGATGATTTAGAATCTGACTCCTTGGGTCTTTGTCCTCTTACTAGTAGTGCGACCTCATGCAAACTATTTGAACTCTCTGTACCTAGTTTGCTCTCTTGTAACATGGGAATAATAGGACTTATGGAGTAGTTAAGACAGTTATGTGAGATAATACTATTGTGGAAGTGACCTCTTTGCTATAAGAAAACTTTTTATAACTACTTTCCAATAAGTCATATTTACTGTTCTTCTGTCTAAAGAAATTAGATAATTTAGTCTCATTCAGTAAATTCCATTCAATTCAATAATTTTATAAAAAGTGACCTCTGGCTTAAAAGCTTGTTTGTGGTACATTGTTGGTAAAATTCAAGTGTGAACTCTTAGGATTCTATCTTCCAGGTATAAAACCTCATTCTTTTTCTTTCTCATTTCCTTTTGCCTCTTCTTGGTGGCCAATTATGCCAAATCAGTTCTATCTCATTTGTCCCCTGATGCAGACTGGCAGCCTGGTCCTGTGACAGGACTCCCTTTGTACTAAATAACTTGACATTAGGAATCTTTGTTCTCTGCTTAAGAGTAGCAGTGCAAATACTTTTGTTTGTTCTTGGTTTGTGAGGAGGAACTGGCTTGTGGTGGAGGGGAAGGAAAGCTGGAGAAAGCTTTTTTTTTTTCTGACATTTTATGTGGGCATATTACACCCTTAAAGCACAAAGCATCCCAAACTTGGTAAGCACACAATAATTATAAGCAATTATTAGCCATTATATTGAAAATGTTAAACATAAAGCTGTGGCCTAAGATGCTCAGAGAGTCTCAGTCTCCAGGAGCCCCAAGTCTTTCATAAACGGTATGCTTCACATGGCAGTACACATGGACATTACAGAAACGGTAATATTCTTGCTTATTACATGCCAGTAGGGCTCCCAAATTTAGCAGGCAAAAAACAAAGACACCCAGTTAAATTTAAATTTAAGGTAAGAACAGTTACTTTTAAAAGTATAGATATGTCCCATACAGATAAAAAAATGTATGATTTCTTAGTATAAGTCTGTCCTAAATATTTCATGGATGTTCCTAATTTTATCTGGTACTCCTACATGCCAAGCATCTGTCCTCCTCCGCTGTTCATTTGAAATAGACACTTTTTTCATCAAACATGCGAGTAATCTCAGTTACCACACTGCACCAAGTTACTTAGCTAACTACTTTAAAAAAAATCAAACAAGGTAAGAGTGAGTGGAAAGAAGGATGTGGTCAATCATTTACATCATTCTCCTCATGTTAGTTCATGGAATCAAAGTAAGTGCCTTTTCAATGAAAGGGGATAACATAGGAATATAGTATCTGTGTTTTCATGTTTGGTTTTGTCTAGTCCCAAAGATTGTTACTCTCTTGAAGTTTCAGTAGAAGCCCTGTTTACTTAGGAATGATAAGAAATATGTCAATCCTTTGAAAGACTTCTAATTAAACCACTGGAGCTTTGATGTCAGACTTAGTGATTAGTATTACATTTTCTAAAAATATCCAATTTTGTGTGCCAGTAGAGAAGGACAAACATGCTAGTCTTTATAGATAGTTATTGAATTTAGAGAATATTTATATATTTGCCTTACCCGTGGCACGTGGAGGTTCCCAGGCTAGGGGTCTAACAGGAGCTGTAGCTGCTGGCCTTTGCCACAGCCACAGCAACACAGGATCCTTGTCGTGTCTGCAACCTACACCACAGCTCACTGCAACGCCGGATCCTTAACCCACTGAGCAAGGCTAGGGATCGAACGCAACCTCATGTTTCTTAGTCGGATTCGTTAACCACTGAGACACAGCGGGAACTCCTAGAGAATATTTATTTTTTTATTTTTTGTTTTTTTTATTAATGGATTTTATTTCAATTATAAGTGTACATAAATCATCACAAGTCAGTTTTACAGATTTTGTATCCCAATTCCCCAGTGCATCCCCCCCACCCCCGAGATTGTCTTATTTGAAAAACCAAGGTTTTCCAAAGCCTGTGAGTCATTGTCTGTTCTGTAAGAAGGTTCATTGTGTCTTTTTAGGAAACTGAGAATATTTATTTTAAAATACAAGTTATTACCACTTGATAAACAGTATTTAGTGCCAGCATTTAGTGCATCAATCTCGATTTAGAAAATATGCTCTTAGATAGAGGATTGCTCCTTCCTGACTTTTCTGTTAACAGGGATCATCATTAGTATTGGTTTCTAAAATAAGATCAATGATATATGTGATTCCTGAAAGCTGTTGAATCTTCAAGAGGTGATGAAAACAGTTTCAAACAGAAAGTGTTTTATTAGTGTTCAAGGAAGACAACCAACACATTTTGAGTGTCTATAAGTGCTAGGGGCTAAGTATTTCACATGTATTTCTAATCTAACCAACAACTTTTAGTGAGTGAGGGTGATGGAGGTAAGTCATTTTGCCAGCATCATAAAACTGTCTGATTTTGAAAGCACAGTAATATAACCCTATTTTGAATATTCCTTATAACCCCCATCTATAATTATTTTGTTCTTTAGAAGAATTTGTGCAGAAATCCCACACTTACACCAAATTCACTTCTAATTCTGATAATATAAGTGGTGATTTCTTACGGTCAAACTTTTCTGTTTGTTTCTCTTGATGGAGTTATAACTTCTCTCAAATATTATTTTCAAAATATGTTTTTAATAAAATAAATACTTACTTATTTGCAGATACTCATCTAATAGCACATGTACTGTGTATCTAATTTTATATTTGAATTTCAAAGAATATTAGAATTTGGAGAGTCCAACCTCCTACGCAGTGAAAGTATTACACAGACACATCCTTACTTTCTGTTTGAATATTTTAGTGGTGTGAGTTTCATGAGTTTTCAAGGCAATTTATTCAATTAATAGGTAATAGTTTGAAATTAACTTTGTTTACTGACTTGGTATGGACTGTTCAGAAGTTTCTACTTATAGATCCTTTTTCTGTCCTCTGGAGCCACATAAATATATTTAAAGTCCCCTCCCACACAATCCAGGTGCTATGTCAGTAAACTGTGGAAATTTTCAGTTCTTTTTTAGCCTAGATCTTTTACTTTTTGTCTCTAAGCAGAAGATAACATTAAAAATGGTTTTGAATAATACTAATACTATTGAAAAGCAAAACTTATAAAAATAGTGGTGTAAGAAATATTTGTTTTCTTATACATATATGAATACACACACACATATATATATATATTAGATGTTTATATACTTGTGTATGTTCCATGAAATCGGGGCATAAACCAGAAAGAAAATATCTCTATCCAGTTGTCTCTCTGCTATACCCACATCTGATATGCAAAGAGCAGAACTAAATAAACCAAGCAAGCTTTCTCAGTGTGTCTATGCTGGATTTTAAGCATTTTGCATCTGTTAACTGTCATTTGAATATTTTTACCCTTTGTTTTTACCCTCTCTTCAAGGGTTTCCTTTGTAAAACAAAGCACATCTGGTATCTCGTCACACAATTGTAAATTCCTCTGTTTTTATGGTCACGTTTTGAATCTCTCTCCCCCTCCACAGATCATTTTCCGCAAAATCAGTGATGTGAAGAAAGAAGAGGAAGAGCGCCTCAGGCAAAAGAATGAGGTCACACTCAGCATCCCCGTGGACCACCCTGTCAGGAAGCTCTTCCAGAAATTCAAGCAGCAGAAGGAGCTGCGAAATCAGGGGTCCACACAGAACGATCCCGAGAGGAACCAGCTTCAGGTAGAAAGTCACTCCTTCCAGAACGGAGCATCCATCACCGGCACCAGTGTGGTCACCGTGTCACAGATCACACCCATTCAGACATCTCTGGCCTACGTGAAAACCAGCGAGTCCCTCAAGCAGAACAACCGCGATGCCATGGAGCGCAAGCCCAGTGGTGGTGCTGACCCCAAATGTCTCAAAGTCAACAGCCCCATAAGAATGAAGAATGGCAATGGGAAAGGCTGGCTACGACTCAAGAATAATATGGGAAACCATGAGGAGAAAAGGGAAGACTGGAATAATGTCACTAAAGCTGAGTCGATGGGGCTTTTGTCCGAGGACCCCAAGGGCAGTGATTCAGAGAACAGTGTGAGCAAAAACCCATTAAGGAAAACAGATTCCTGTGACAGTGGTATTACAAAAAGTGACCTTCGTTTGGATAAGGCTGGGGAGGTGCGAAGTCCGCTGGAGCACAGCCCCATCCAGGCTGATGCTAAGCACCCATTTTATCCCATCCCGGAGCAGGCCTTACAAACCACACTGCAGGAAGTCAAACACGAACTCAAAGAGGACATTCAGCTGCTAAGTTGCAGAATGACTGCCCTGGAGAAGCAGGTGGCAGAAATTTTAAAAATACTCTCAGAAAAAAGTGTGCCCCAGACCTCTTCTCCCAAATCCCAAATCCCTCTCCAAGCACCTCCCCAAATACCCTGTCAGGATATTTTTAGTGTTTCAAGGCCTGAGTCACCTGAATCTGACAAAGATGAAATCCACTTTTAATAGATATATATATATATATATATATATATACACATATATATTTGTTAATATATTAAAAACAGTATATACATCTATATACATATGTGTGTATATACAGTATATACATATATATATTTTCACTTGCTTTCAATATGATGAAAACAATATGGATTTTGATATGTAAATATTGCATGTCCAGCTGGATTCTGGCCTGCCAAAGAAGATAATTAAAAACATAGATATTGCTTGTATATTATGCAGTTGACTGCATGCACACTTTACATTTATTTATAATCTATATTCTATAATTTTAAAAAAGTGTGATTTTTGTTAACCAAGGCAATGTAATAGTTAAAGAATCAGGGTCCAACCTGCCAATGTTGCCACGACAAATTTGATCTCAGGCTGAGTATATTGAGCTGTCATTTCCTCACTCTTCTGTTAAGTTAAAATTATACATTAATGCCAAGGTAGTCAACTTTTTAAACTGTTAGTGCCATTTTATGATCTCTTTCCATAGGGTATTTTTCTGTAATTTAGTGTTAGGTTATTTTCCAAACAGGCAGTGTTTGCTCCATTTAAATGATTGTTTTGTTGCCTCAGTTGGATAGCAATGTGGGATATTGAGAACTATTGCTATGGGGTTTGCGCATGAACTGCATTTTCGCTTAACTATACCTCTCCTTTTTTAACATTATACTTAGATAGTAATCATTAACTCTTATGTAAGGATTCTCCTTCTCCCCTTGTCTTGGCAAATAGCCACCATCTTGTAAGCTTATTATCAACCCCACTAGTACTAAACTATTAATATTGTGTATATTATTATAGAAATACTGCACCACAGGGTAAAGGGCCTTTTAACAACTCATGTTAGAGATGTTGATTTTGCAAAGGTGACGAATGTTTTACATTTGTGTTTTTAAAACTTGCTCAAGGGTGAAGTTGAAAGGCTCTTATTAAAGAAACAGACAAGCAATCATGAAAACATTTAAGGAATCATATCAAAATTTTAATTATAATGATATAAAAGAAGAATGTAAACAAATAGACAAGTTTTTGTAGCATATCTGTGACTTATAAACATAGGTATGGAATTTTTCACACTTAATTCTTACTGCTTATAGAGATGGCACATGAAATGTGGCTTAAAAAAAAACACTGAAAGTAGACCTTAAGTTGCTCAACTCATATGACTGCTTTTCTATAATTTTACTCATGGTTACAATTTTCTAAAGCTTTTTTTGGACACAGTTCTACTGCTGGACTTCTGCTGAGTTGATGACTATAGCTCAGGCAGATCCACTTGTGAAAGGAGGGTACTAAAGACTGAATTTCAGTCTTTTGGGCCACAAATCCTCTTCTTAGAAAGTGCCTATTATCAACTTTAAAAAAGTAACAAAAGGTTGTGTATAGCTAGACTCAATCTGTGTATCGAGAATAAAATGCACATTCATTTATAAGAACCCAGAAATATTTATTTCTTTTAGATAAAGTTTAAATAACGACTAAAGTTTATGAAGTTGATCAGAGAGGCATACTTTTAAATTGGTGCGTGCATGACATTTAATAGCGGGAGCAGGGCAGTTAATGTTTATAACAAGTTGAAAATATATAGCATTTATTTGTATATTATTGAACCATCTGTATGTATACGTTAACAACATACACAAGATGATACCAACATCAAGGAGATATTTTAATGTATTGTACCCATTTTTATGAGCTTTCTAAACTATCTCTGAGTATCCCTAAACAAAACCACTAAAACCAAAAGACAAGTTATCACAATCAGCCTGGACAAGTGCAAAATGAAGTGATTTATAAAAAAGTTGATATTTTAGTGTTTCTATTAGAGCTTCTTCCCATGACTACGAGATGTGCCTCCTTAATCCAGGACTCTCAGAATGTGTGTTATAGTCCAGGACTCTCAGAACATGTGTTATGTGCCGTGGATTCCACTTCCCTTTCTTTGTGCCCACAGTTTCCATTCCTCATAATGGAAGTTTTCAGAGGAGCATGTTTCTATGATATGCTGTAAATCTACCTGATATGGCACAAAACAGAAAGATCATCATGGTGTTAAGAGTCAGCGTTGACATTGGGACTCCGTTGCTTTCATGATCAGAATGATACCTTTATCTTGACTTCTGATATTTATTGAATTTCACGGTATATTCTATTTAATCATTTGTGAGATAGGCTTGGCTAAGCTTTTAGAACTGAGTGAGTGGTAAAAATAAATTGAGTACAGAAACGGTCAGTTTAACTTTAGCCATGAGTTTCAAAGATAACAGTTGGTATAAAGGTATGAGTGATTGTAAAACAGCAGGGAGGCTTGAAATTGCCATCCATGCCTTTGCTTGTTAGCATTGCTAATATTTGCTGTGTTCTGACATTGATTCAGAGCCTGATGAATTGACCTATAATACTATCGTTCAGATACATGGGAAAGAAACACATGTTTTTTAACTACTTCTGGTTGTCACAAAGGAGGAAGAAGTATCAGTTGCTTATTTATGGTGCAGTTATCACAGTATTCTTTTCCAGTCACCTCTGTGTGCATGATATGATGAGGTGCAGAATGCACTCTGCTATTTTCATCAGGAATGCATGTGTTCAGCAAACATTGTACATAGAGTAAGCTTCTAGATTCCCAGATTCCACACCTCTTACCAGTCGAATTTACTCAGTTTTGAATGAAGGGTGAGCACTTTTTCATTTGTGCAATAATGATATAGTTACATTAGATAATGCCTCAACCAGCACATAGATGGTAGGTTCTCTTTTGGGGGCCCAGATGACTGCATGTTTTATTCTTACATTGTTTAGATGCTCTCTGTGCATCCAAAATAAAGTTTTTATTATTATCTTTCTGAATGATGTAATAATAGTAAATAGACATGTATTTAAAATTTGAACTTTTTTTTTAAAGCAATTTACACACCTTCATTGTATTTCTACGATAATATATAAGATCAGATGCTGTACTCTGGACAGGTGGTTGTAAGGTGAGAGAAGAAATGAAACAAAAATGGAAACGTGAGATGCATATCATAACGGCAAGTTTTATCAGTCTGTATTATGGTATTTTGGCCCTGCATGTGATCTAGTAGACAGAGGAGCTTATAATAAAAGCCAACAGGAACACAAAATGCTGGTGACAATGCCAAAGTTACTAGTGTCCCACATTGACATAAATAGGTCTGAGAATGGCCCAGGCATAGACATTGAATAGAGATACTTACGTATTGTTAAAATGGAAAAATTTTATCATGACCCTGGTTTCATCTCCCATTGAATATAGAAGTACAAATTCCTAAGTATTCAATTAAAATTTTATATAGATTGGGGCAAGATATTTAGAAAGTTTGGGGTTTTTAAGTTTCTCCTAAGAACAAATATATACTCCTCGAGTACCCAGCACTTTAATAGGAATATTAATTATGTCTACTAACTAAAGTACATTTTGCAAATTAATCTTATTGGAGCCCAAATGAAAATCACAACTTTTCTTCCTTAAATTTAAGGGGATTTTGTTCACTTGTGAGATCTGACCCATTTGCTCTTCTATTTTAAATAACTAAATTCTTTTAGAAAACTTTTTTTAAGTTAATATTTAGAGCAGTGACTGTTTTTGAAGTGTGCACTAGCAGATACTAGTGAAATTATTTGTCATATTCCTAGTGAATTCTGTTGTCTTGTATAATCTTTATCTTTCAAGCTATTTTAATCTGTCTCTTTCCCAAAATTTTATCTAGTTAATGAGAAAATTTGTCTAGAGTGTACATATCATACATGGATAACTTTAAAATTTGAATATTTTGTAATTATAAAAATGTTGTGTTTCATACTTTGTTACATATAAGAGTATTTCTCTTGCAGTCATGATAAAAAGGGATAAAAGAAAGAATGTTATTTTGGAAAACTAAGACAGCCTAGGATGAATATCTGAGCTCTGTCTTGGATTTTGAATCTAGCTTTGCCACAATCGCATTGTAACTTTGGGTAAATTAACTATTTTTACTGTATCTGAGGCTTCAGTTCCCTATCAATAAGTAATAAAATTAATGTAAGGACTGTTCCTTTCTTCTGTTAAGATGATGTTAGGCCAGTGGAAAATCTTTTTCTTCTCAGATGAAACATTTAGACAAATTATTATTTTTTTTTCTTTCATAGGAGATCAGTTAAGGTTCACTCTCTGAATATTCTCCTAGGTTTTTGAGGACACTTCTCTGGTCAGAGGTTGGTGGGGGAAGGCATAAGCGATTAGATAATTGTTGGTCAATGGCATGTCAGCATAAGCCTTGAAAATTATCTAGGAATATAGAACTACCAGTCATGGAAAGGACTAATCAAATAATCATTAAGGACTTTTGGGAAGGAAGGGAGAAGATAAAAAGACATGCAAATATTACAGTTTTTCTTATTTTACTTAATCATACTGCTCAGCAGAAGTTCTCAATTTTGTTAGAAAAAGTAAACAAATTGGTGAGTATTCAAGGTATAGAGTAGTTCATCTTTAACTCTTGTATGAAAATAATTACGACTTATCCACATAGGTAAATTTTTTGTGTGTGTCTATTTAGGGCCTCACTCATGGTATATGGAGGTTCCCAGGCTAGGGGTCGAATTGGAACTGTAGCTGCCAGCCTATGCCACAGCCATAGCAATGTCAGATCCAAGCCAATTCTGGGACCTACACCACAACTCATGGCAACACTGAGTGAGGCCAGGGATCAATCCTGCGTCCTCATGGATGCTAGTCAGGTCCATTTCTACTGAGCCATGACAGAACGCCAGTAAATATTCTTATAGCAAAATTCTTAACTACCAAAGACTCTTTTCCAAGGACCAGTTTTTCAATGTGTATCTTGAACTGGAAAGAAAAATAGTTAAAGCAAAACCATTTGAAATACATTGTTATAGTATTTTAATGAGAATGCTTTGATTTTTAAAAGTTGTAATATGTAATAATATTGACAACTCCAAGAAGCTACTTATAGCATGTAAAATTTTATTTTTGAAAATGAGCTTCATTTTGTTAACAATTGTTCATTCTGCAAAGACTGTCTTGTATCGTAAGAGATACACTCAAACCTGCAATTACTACATTTGCCATGACTCCAGGCAAAGAAAATAACAAGAGCATACAGAAACAGAAGGGAAATTTTTATATACTACAAGAGATATTTAGATCTCGATTGGGTTTTCTAACTTTCCATCAAATCAGAATTTAAAATTGTTTTTACATATTAGGAATTAGGCCTAATTTCAAAAACAGACCGATTTCTCAAGTTAAAAGGGGACAAATTATAAATGCCTGATACATTCAAGAAATATTAGAGAAGATTTAAAGGGATGGGTCATCATTGACCATGACTTTTTCCTATGCATTGTAATCCTTATGATTTGTTTGCAAAGTGGTCAGTAACACTTATTTTTTTATCCACTGTGATAGGGCCCATGGTATTGCAACTTACAGTTGCATTACATATGTATTTACATATGTAAATAAATATTTTCAGTCAACTTGCTGTCAGTATAAACCTTGTACTTAACAGCTTAAATGCTGGCAAATTAGATAATATCTTACAACTACGGTATGACATTTATTATTTCTGTAATTTCATATTACAGAAAATATTCTTATCATGGTCTAGGAAAACATACAAAGAGGTGATACGTGTGGGACTACAGAATCAGAACAAAAACAGAGTCAGTTTTTAAGTAGGATAGTGGTGCCAAATTGCAGAAGTTCAGTGTCCAAATCAGGATTTGCACTTTCTTGTTGGAAAAAATCTACGAAAAGACCATAATGGAGGTTTCAGTTTAGTTCATGGAGATCTAAGCATGGTCATCAGCAGTGCTCATTGGTGCAATCACATTAACTTTGGTAAATTTATATAGATTTTTTTTTATTACCTTCTCTTAGCTTTACTGGTGTGCATTGCTTTACATTACTTTTATTGACTGCTCTGTACAAGTATGTGTGTAAGTATATGCAATCTTCTTAATAGGAGGATTGGCTAAGTCTAGATCTTCCATTAGTAGTAAACATATATATATATGGCTGGGACTACAAAACAGCAGGGGTGTTTTGAACAGAAACAAAATCACTCATTCACATTTCTGTAGTTATAGCATTTTTTCCTCACTGGCACATCGCTAGGCAAAACAAAAGGACAGATCTAGATGCACTTTCAAGTAGCAAAAAAATCTTTGAAAATTAAATAATGTGAATTACTAAATTTAACACTGCCTTAGGATAAATTTAAGCATATCTGTGTTGCACACATTATTTAATATCAGTTTTTCTCATTCTTTAGTAAAAAGAGGCTTGTGTGAGATGTTTCTGCTCCCATGTGAATTGTGAAAAAATGCAGTTTTAAGAATGAAAAAAGGTACCTGTTTAAATTTTCCTTTCTTCTTTCCTATGAAATTCAGTACTTCCATAAAATATTTTTCTCAAATTTTTTTTCACAGAATTATTCCTACAAGCCTAATTTTTATAATGTATTATAAATATTAATATTTGTATTTTTCCTTTTGTCATTTGCCATTCACTTTTTTTTCCCTAAGCAAAGTTGTCTGTTAATTTTCCACATATTCACAGGCCTTTTTTCCCCCCTGGATTTTCAGCATTTTTTAGAATGTCTCTAGAACTAAAAAGCAAAAAATAACGACTTTTCTAGTAATTCTCTTTCTGGAAATACAAGCTATTAAGTATGTCTAACATTTACAAATCAATAGCTTATATAAGGATAAATTGCTTTTAATTTTGGTGGTTTATTTTCCATCTTTGATGCTTTTTCCCCCAAAACCACTGAAAAAAGAGAAAGACTTAAAAATAAATTTTTTCTTTCTCCTTTTCTATACTGGAAATAATGAAGATAAACATTTATGAAATTATAAATTTGATCTTCATTGGTTTTCAAGGTAAAGGAATTAAAGCTGTATTTCTTACAACTTGAAAATATGTACTAATATTTTCAAATATTATACCGAAAACAAGTTTGGGGCCATAAAGTATATGAAGATGAGAATTGCTAAAAAAAAAAAAAGAAAACAGTCTTTATTAACAAAGTAATTCATAGAATTACTTTTAATTAGAGCAAACAAATCAATTTGTTTAACTATTCCCATACTAATTATTATCAATAAGTTTAATCTTCAGGTGACTTTATGTAAAATAATTGGTTCTCAACCATCCTGTGGGAGCAGAAAATATCTCATACCCAAGTCCAAAGAGCATGAAACACCATGGAGTTCTATCATGTCTTTATTATCTTTCACCACCTCTCACAACACTTGGGGGCATACACAAACACACAAGACCAAACATATCATCTCCTTCTGCATAGAGGAAGGTTGTTAACTTTTTTATTCTTTGTAGAGTAAGTTTTTTAAACTGCATATTGGAATTTGGGAGTGTTTAATGGAAAAATCATGTAAGACTATGTAAGAGAAAATAAATACTTAGGATGACATACTTGTTTTGATGGTACTGGAATTTGTAGTTTGTCCTCCTTCTAATTAGAATTCTGTGTCATTTTATGTAGGCAAGTAGGGTATGAACTAGAAATTATTTCAGCTGCTCCAAAGTTACCAGGCCAGGGATTGAACCCATGCTACAGCAGTGACAAGGCAGGATCCAGGGAACTCCTGAGCTCGGACTTTTTCAATGCCTACTGTATGCCAGATGTTGTAAGAGTATTGGTCTGTATTCTAACTTGAGATTTTCTATCTCGATTCTTATGATGAGATCAATGTATCTGCATGCTTTATGAGGGTGAAGACAGATGAGGAATTGGAATAGGAACCAGGAAAATGATGAAGGCAAAAGCTGAGAGAAGACTGATTGGAATCTATTTGTTTTTTACATTTAGACTTAGAAGTTAAATAATTAGGCTTATATCTATTGAGTACTCACTTTCTATTTTTACTATGGTAAACACTTTATTTAGATTATAAAATTTAATTTTTGCAACAACCACATAAAGGAATAGATGAGGTAACTTGTCAGGATAGCATAGCTATTGCGATTCTAACACAGGCAGGCAGACTCTGGAGAGGAAACGTCATCTTATAAAATATTGATATTGTAAGGGCTGTCTAATCCAACCACAAACTTCAAATATTTCCAGACATGTACTTTTAAGGTTTCCTGATATTAAAATAATTTTTAAAAAATGTACTCTACAACGTGTATGTAAATTGTTGATTTTTTTTCATGCTAGGCTAGAGTAAATGTTAGAGGTTGAAATCATAACTATTGAAAACACAAAGGTACCCCATCCCAATAATGAAATCTTCCTTTAACTCTCCTGACAGTTGAAAGGTATGGGTAGAGGAAAGTTGCCAACTGTGATTATAAGAAAGAGACCAATTGTGGTCACTGGTGATATTTCCTTTTCCAACTAAATTTTAATTTAAAGAGGCAATGCATGATAGTCAAGAAAAGCAAGAGACATTCAGGATTTTTTTCTATAACCTCTCAACTGTTTATATCAGGGTTTGGATGAGACTATAGAAAGGTTTTATTTTTAAAATTTATTTTTGACTCTCTGAGTATTAAGTAGATTATGCAGATCTTTTAATTTTTTTATTACACCAATATTGGCTTCTTGGCCAAACCACTACTAAATGCATTATCTAAATGAACTATTTCAGCTTAGGATAGCAATTTGTGTTATTTCCAAATTTAATGAGCCTCTTGTATGTATATTTACCTCAGAGATTTTAAATAATTTTCTGTAATGAAAAAATGTTAATTTTTTCAATGTGATTTATTTGTTTTATCCTTTGAGATTTCTTTAAGCTAATGTTTTGAGATAAGGAGAAAAAACAAGGTATTAGAACATTGTACTTTGGGATCCCAATCCGTCTTGTTTTCACTTTGATGATAATATAGCCAGAGGTAGCCATGGACAAAAACATTCTGTCTTTTTCATAACAACTAAGGAGGACCCTAGTGTCACTGTATGAAGCTTTTTATAGTTAGCTCACTTTCATCCCTGGCTTTTACATTATCACTGCATTACTATTTAAATGAGGTCATGACTTGTGCTACATCTGAAGGCAGTTGTTCAAAGAACAATTGAACTAAAAGTGCACCTTTCGGGCAGAGTTATAACAGGAATTGGAAAGACAGGGATAGGCATAGCGGCTGCTTCATCTTAATGTGTTCTCTCTGTGTGATGCTTTTTAAGTATTTATTTATTTATTCATTTATTATTTACTTATAGGTAACCCACTGTCCTAACCATTGTTAAGACTTTAATGAAACAATAGGAAGCGGTATGAAAATTTATCAGATGCCCTGGCTTTAATATGTATATATAGATGAGTGTTCCCCCATCAATCAACTGTAGAACCCTTAGTTCTGACCTGGAAGCCCAGGCCCACAAGCGCTTGGCTGGCTGGGCTCTAACCTTCATGGAGTAAAGTTGTGAGGATCTGATCACTCTCTCCTTCATACATATTTACTGACTGTTGAGTGGCCAGACCAGTCAAAACCAAAGTATCTACATTGATGCCTGAGTAAACGAGACTGAGTATCCGTAAGCAAATTAAATTGCTGTCAAATATTTTATCCTCTTCTGTTAAATTTCTTTGATGATATGAAGTTTAATTTCTCACTTCCATTGCCAGACTCTTGATGCAGTTAGGGAAACTGGTCTTTGTGATCTAAGCAACACAAAGATAATTGTAGATCACAGAGGTGTTGGTGTCATGGAGTCCTCGTTTTCTCTTCACTTTTTCCAACAAAAATATGTTGGGAAAGATTCACCATAAGGTCATGATTGAACAAATAGGAAGAATAGCTAGCACACTATGCAAAATCATGATAAAGATTCATTTTGAATCTCATGTCCAAGACATTTTGATAGACTCAAGTCTTTAATATTGGTATATATGAGGTCACAGCTATGCACTGTCAGTTTATACAAAAGTCAAATGTACTTTCATTTAAAATCAAGATTATTTGAAATATTTCATATTTAGTAAAACAATGGCAAGTGTTGTGTTTTGGTTTGTGCAGGAGTCTTCATGTTGTGATGCTAAGTGTTGTTCTTTTTCAAAGGGAATATAAATGGTGCGCTCGCTTACATTTTATTGGCAGCACTGGTATCTTCTACTGAGCATAGAAGATCTCATTTACAGTTAAGCAAGATAAAATGTGCGTTTCATAATAGGAACAATTTGATTGTTACCGCATTTAAACTGGAAACAAATTTGGAACCGTTTCTAGCCTAAACATCCACTATAGTTTACAGGAAAAGCAATGATTCCTAGAAGTGCTTGGTACTCAGACAACACAAAGTAAAATGTGCATATTTATGATATATTGAAAACTCTAGGTTTCTTTTTTCCTATATTCTAGTGACTTTGTTTACTTTAGTTGCAGTATTTTGTATACTCTACTGCAAATTCCTGACTACGGTGATAATGTTACTATGGGAATTTATTTTTGCAAATTTGTAAATGTTTTTGCCATTGCAAGTGTGAATTTAGGGTATTGACATGCCTCTATCTATTAGGGTTAATTCACTGGAAACCATTGATTTATGCATTGGCCAAGGAAATAATGCAAAAACTTCATGTGATGTTTTTAATACCTTATGCTAAGCAGTACTAGTTTGCACTTTTCAAAATCTAATTCATATTTAGCAGATCATTTTTTCTACTTAAAGTATTACAATGTATAATATAGAAATTTTGTATTTGCTACTGATTTACCACATGATTGCTGAGAGAATGTATGAAAATGTTTTTAAGTTTGTGACCTTATGGTCAATTCTGGAACACTTGTGATCAAAATATGATTGGTTATGGGAAGTCTGTGGTGATTGTCACTTTATTTAAGATTTGTTCTCAAGAAATAATCATTTTAAAAAGTCAATTGGCAGGTGGAAATTTCTAACCCAAAAGAATTTTGGGTTTCAGCACAATAAACTGTATTTCATCAGGGAGGATTAACTTGTTCTTTTTTTTCCACACTTTATTTAAATGTGAATATTTTTTCATGATATAGAATAAAATGTGCATTTTATGGAACTCGTTTGAATTGAGTCTGTTGAAAATCATTATTTTGAATTTGGTTTAGTAAACGAAAAACTCTCTATTACAAACACCTGAAGCATTGGGGTTAGAGAAAACAGTATTTTGATATATTAGCTTTGATAATATTACTTTAAAATTACGTAATTTTTTATCTGATAAATTGTACTGATAGTATAAGTAATAAAATTAGAGTTGTATCTGAATTTGGAATTTGAAACCCTGGAAGTAAGTTAGTTTGAATTAGAAGCTTTCTCTGTTTCATTAAAGATAGAAAAAAAATCTAGATAGATTTTTGTACAAAATTTGATTTTAAAATGGGATTAATATTTATTTCATCAGTCTTTCCAAAATATTATTTTCCTAACATTATGAGTTTACCCTAGTCTGTGAAATTTAGAAGCATAAGGGTAGAATATAGATGGAATAATAGAGCACTTTTATTTTTTGGAAAAATTCATAAGTGTTTCTGCCATTAGCCATTGAGGCATTAAAGGTAATGGCTGAATATGTAATGTAGGAAGACTGTTATATGAGAAGTGCAATTTTTTTCTAGTGGCAGAAACATGTGTTTAAGAGGTGTATTTTTGGACATCACTAAGAGTTTTATCTATTGCTTTTCTGTCCATTATTACTTTTTGATTGAGAGAAAACCAACTAAAGCTTTGTCTCTTCTATGGGTACTTTAGGGTATCCTCCATAAGAGGATAGAAATTGTAGAGTCAGCTCTCATTTATACAGAATTCAAGGATGTGATGCTCACACATAGCTAAATGAATATCAAAGTGATGGCATACTTTTCTACAGAAATTTTCAGTAATTAACACTTCCTCCACTTGGCCCCTTTTATCCTTCTTTCCTTACACACACACACACACACACACACACACATTCAAAAATATATTGCAATCTTTCCTTGTAAGTTTGGTGGTAATAACTGAGAAAGATACCAATTTTCAAGATGTGATAAAACATATTATGGGTTTGTCTGTAATTAAGAGGAGGATGAGACAGAAATTTCTGTCCCTTGGGATATTTTCTCCTAAGGATGTGGAAAGAACAGAGAATGTGTGGACTCTGCAGTTCTCAGTCTGATGTTACTATGTTTCTACTCCCAACCAGCATGGAAGGTGAAGTTTCTTCAAGATTGTTGAAAATAAGTCAGATTTTGTTTAGATAAATAAGCATAATATGCTTTAATTGAATTAAGTAAAGACATCCCCCATGTGAGCAAATGAGAAGTGAACTTTTACAGCTAGAAGGAACTTTGGGAATGAATCAACACCACACCTACTTTAAGAAGCGAACAAACTAAGAATTGGAGAGGGTAAACGATTCTTCAAAGTTTTATGTAAGGTTATTAGGATTAAACAGGAGTGGGATTAAAATTAAGTTGTATCAATTCCAAGTGCAATGTTTTTTTCCACTATATCACATTGCTGTATGGGTTTTCCACAATGAGCACATGTATACACACACACACACACACACACATGCACACATGCACACATGCACCTCAGCTGATGCTACTGTAATGTTGCTAGTCTTATCTCTGAGTGTTGCTGAAAGGACATTTGTCCTACTGTGCTATTTTCTTAAATTAAAAGAGAGTAAACAAAAATTATACTCTCCCTTTGATATTATTTTATACCCTCCAGTCAAGACACTCTCTGTAGACCTAAGTTTTAGAATCAGAACTATATAGATCAAATTTGTTATATCTGGCTAAGGCTATCAGTTGGGGAAGAGTTCAAGAAGATGTAAAATGATTGTCTGGATGCTCACCACCCCAGATCACTGTGTGAGAAAGGAGCAGAAGCTGGAACTTCTGGATCTCTTGTCTCTGTGTGACCACACCGATACATCAAAAACTACTTTCCACTCCACCTGATTCTACTATTTTTGGTACTCGAACACATACACTTAAATGTGTGTGTGTGTGTGTGTGTGTGTGTGCACGCTTGGAGAGGACATTCTCCTTGGTTCTTAAAATTTACTGGGACTATTCCAATAAAAAGGGAAAATATATTTCTTCGTCACAGTTTGTGAAAAAATAGTGTTCAATGTGGTCAGTGGCCAGTAGAGAAGTGCTAGCATTTTGTCACCTGGACTCATTCCAAAGCATTAACAAACATTGCTTGTATGTATGATATGATGACCATGCTGACAAATAATAGCTACACCCAAACTACGAAACTTACGTTTGGCTGTTTTCCCCAACTATAAATGTCCAGTTCTAACACCAACAGCAAGATTCTGTTGAAATGTTTATGCTAATGACTTCTGAGCTAATCAATTTACTGGTTGGCATGAGCGCCAGGAACAATTCCTGGGTTAAGAGAGAGGGAAGAATTTCACCTTTCTCATAACTTCTTAAAATTTTAAATTTTTTTTTCTTTTTATGTCTGCACCCACGGCATATGGAGGTTTCCAGGTTAGGGGTCGAATTGGAGCTGTAGCTGCAGGCCTACACCACAGCCATAGCAATGAGGATCTGAGCCACGTCTGTGACCTACACTACAGCTCAAGGCAATGCTGGATCCTTAACCCACTGAATGAGACCAGGGATCCTAGGCAAATTTGTTTCTGCTGAGCCATGACGGAAACTCCAACTTGTACCTTCTTAAATTCCATGCTCTTCCCTCTTAACACCGTCCCCCCAAATCTTACCAACATAGGCAAGGAGAGAAGAGAGCAGATTTTCAGAATCCAGGTTCCTTCTGTGCTGCCCGTGCATACTATCTGCTGTCCTCTGTAGTTTTCCACTGAGCTCTAAGCAGGGAGAGGAGAAGAAACACTCAGCAGGTGACCTCGAGCTGGTTGCATGTGACTCCTTACCTGCCTAAGGACAAAAAGGAAGACTAAACAAAACATCCAACAACTGCCTTTAAACCCTCTGAACAGCAGGGTCTGAGAGGAGAAGCACTGTTTTCAGCACATCAGCAGCAAAAAAGTACTTGAGTGCTAGTGGAGTTGTCAGGAGCCCTTCTCTTCTTTCCTCTGCTGGTGAGTGCTTTCTTCTCTGTGTTGGGACAGGATCAACTGGGATGACTGTAGCGAAAGTGCTTTGAAAAGTATAATGGGTTGTATAAAACTTGAATTCTTTCTACTACCATTAATTTTCTCCATAGTCAAGGGTATGGTCTAGAAACTATTGAGGCGGAGCCATAAATATTAGTAACATACATTGACACCCAGCTTCTAATCTAGTGAAGTTCCAGGTATTTAAAGTATATTTATAGAGAAAATTGGACAAGGTCAAAGTTTGTTTAGGCATGGTCTGCAGCTACAGTGCTTTTGCTTCTCTGTCAGCCGTAAAGGCAGACATACACCACTCAACCTTCTCCTGCTTCCCACTCAGGAAATAAAATATATTTTTAAAATAACCTCATTAACCTTCAGCTCTAATTTAGTTAAATTCTAAAGAAAGTAGTATTTTCACTTTCAGTGGAAATATCTTAGGAGATCTCTGTTACACCAACTGGAATTTAAATACTGTTTCAGAATTATGGTTTATGATTCAGAGAGAAAAGAGAAATTCCCAAAGTTATTATTAAAACAGTCGAGACTTCCCTAGATGTTGAGTCCCTAGGATGCTCACTCAACTTATTTAGACACAAGTGAGGAAAGAATGCTGGGTCTGGCAATTTAAAGTGTGTTTATACTGAACGTGACACAGGGAGCAAATTTCAATACCAACAACTTCATCCTTTCTACTAAACCTCCCTTCTACATACTGACAGGGTATATGTGACTTGAATAGAACTATATCTGTTGTGTTTTTTCTCCTGTTTTTTACTGTTTTATTTGAATTGACTTTGAGATAGAACCAAGATTCTTACTATTTTGTATGTGGTATATGGATGGGTGGATGGATAGATAGATAAGTAGAATTATCTACCATTTGTCAGATAAAGTCATACTTACTTTCACATATAATGTCTCCAATGACCCCATTAGTGAGTAAAGGCCACAAGCTCTAGGAGACTAAGAGTTTTTTCTAAGCACACATAACTAGAAAGTATCAGGGAAGGTTTTCAAAGCCAGAGATCTGACTCCAAAGCAAGTTTTCACTTGCCTCAAACTGTCTCTCAAACTGCATTAGGTACTTGGTTTTCACATAAGCACTTGTAGAAATAAAAAAAAAAAAATTAGTATTATTCGGGGAGGATTCTTTAGTTGTCCATAGTCCTCACAGAAAGTTACCAACTGGTGAAAGAATTTCAGAGTCTGGCCTACAGTCATGACACACTCTGAATACCTAAGAGTTTTAGAATCAGAACTATCTGATTCTAAAGTGTAAAATGTAAAGTACACCATCATGTCTGGTCTTCCTGCTCACATACTGACAGAGTATATGTGACTTAATAGCACATATCACAGCATATATCACAGCATCGCCTCGGTTTCTCCTTTGCATAATGATCCTTGTGAAAAGCCCCACAAGAAGACTGAGGGGGTAGACATGAAGATATCTTAAGAAAAAATCCTGTGTTTTCTTCTTCCTTTACAACTTCCTGCCATGCTTAAAAGTGTGCCCTGTACCCAGTGCAGTTACTACAATTAAAAGTCTTGAAAGAATGATGGCGGTAGCTCAGGTCTATTCTAACTGATGCAGGAAAAATGGATCATCACTGGCTCTTCTCTTTGCATCAAGATGAGTGAGGCATCCTAAATCACCTCCACCTGTCTGATCTAACCCCAGTTCCCTTTTCCTGCCATAGGTGCAACCCTCCCAATCTCACTTATCATGAAAGTCTCACCACCTGGCTTGTTCTCAATCAGCCAGAACAGCTGCATTTCACTTAGTCCTTAACTGAACAGCCCTCCCATCCCCTGAGTTTTTTCAAACAAGCCAATCACATCCTCACAGGAGAACCAAGGGTCCCTCCCACCGGCTTGTTATCACAAAGCCTTCCCATCATAGCTCCTGCTGGTTCTGTTCCTGAATGCAACTTCAGGGCTGCAGTGTCCTTCTCCCCCAGACCGTGAGTATATGTGACTAAAACTTCTATTTCATCTTTCCACTGTTTGCTGTCATGCATTGTACCATCTCGTACTATTTAGAACGGTGGCTTCTTCCCTCACCACCAAGGTGAATGGGACACAGTTAGAACGGAGTGTTAATTAGCTTTAGTGAAGAGACTGTTAATGTCTCTCAAAAAAGCACTGCTCCTCAAAAGTAAGCACATAAGTCTCTTTTCACTGTGATGGTTTAATTAAATGATGATCTCAGTTTACTGAGGGGCTTTGTCATCAAATGTGATAAAATTTGACTGGGTAACAATTTTGGATTTTGCCTTTTGACGTGTTCCTGATATTTCATAAATTAGGCACTTTGTTCAGCATAGATGTGGATCAGCTATGCACTAAAAATCAGTCCTTTTTATGCAGTTTGAATGCTTAGAACAAACTCATTTTACTCATTCACTGTTCTTGATGCTGAAGTTTACTGATGTAAAAAAATAGGAGTAATAATACTTTACTTCTTGCAAATGTCTTCACTTTCCAAGACACTCACTTTGCATTTTCTAGTATCAACAGATTTATAGTTTATCTGGACAATTTGATGGTAAGAGCATACTTCTGCAAAATTCATAAGCAATATTTTGACTAAGGAGTTTGACTAAAGACTTCTCAGTTGTGGGCAATTTTGCTCCCAGGGGGAAATTGGTCAATTTCTAAGGACATTTTTGGTTGTCTAACTGGGACATGAGTGCTATGGGTATTTATTGATACCAGGTTCGCTGCCAGGCATCATGCATAGAATAGCCCTCACAATAACAAATTATCCAGTCCAATGTATAATACTGAGCTTGAGTGTGATATTATGATTTATAATAAGAAATACGTATTTTGTCTTTGTCCTTGCTCCTGGCACAGAGGTCCTGAAACTCTTAAGAGTTTTCTAACTGATGAGCATGATGGAGGTATATTTTGTTTTGTTTAAGAGGTGAATTTTGGGTAACATCTAAGAATGAGTTTGGTTACCAGTGTTGCCAATGATGTGATTAGTGGGGTGGGACTTTCAGTCCTACCCCAGAAGCTTCTGAGGAGGGGAGAGGGGCTGGAAATTGAATTCAGTCACCAATGGTCAAAGATTTAATCAATCCTGCCTAGGTAATGAAGCCTGCATGAAAACCCGAAAGGACTAGGTGCAGAGAGCTTCTGGTTGGTGCATGGGCTGAGATTTGAGGAGAGTGGTATTCCTGGAGTGAGTATGGAAGCTGCATGCTCTTTCCACCTACCTTGCCCTATGTTTCCACCTGGCTGCTCCAGAGTTATAGCCTTTAAAATAAACCAATAATCTAGTAAGAAGTAATATTTCTTTGAGTGCTGTGAATCAAATTAATCAAACCCAAGGAAGAGATCATGGGACCCTCTGGTTTGTAGCTGGTCAGTCAGAAGTACAACTTACAACCTGACTTGGCATTGGCATCTGAAGCGGAGGAGCCTCTTGTGGGTCTGAGCCCTTAACCTGTGGCATCTGATTCTATCTCTGGGTGGATAATATCAGAATGGAATGGACTCATAGGATACCCAGCTGGTGTCAAAGACTTGTTCGTATGTGGAAAACCCCTCACCCCAGCCAAGGCAAACACACACACCTGCTCTCATAGTAATTGGTGATCTTACTGAGAAACTATTATTTAGACCACGTGGCATGTTGCCTGCTATTTTCAGATTACAAAAACCATCATGTGAGTAATTTGATCCATGACAGGGTCATAAAATGGCTTATTCAGAAAGCAGCCCTTGAGAACATTTAAAAAAATAGTCCCAGATACCACAATGAAGCCTGGAAATAGCCCATCCGAAATTTTCAAACCTTTCAATCTGCATATAATCTCTACAGCCAACAATCCCTTCCCACCTGCCTGAACAAAGCAGAATCCACTCCATATTCTGCCATGATGGAATGGCAAGTCTCAGTCAAATGCTATAATTTTCATTCCATTACAGAATATTTTATATTTTTATTTTATATCTAAGTTTTCATATATGCATATTAGCTTCTTTCACTTGAAATTTGTAAATTGAAAAAAATCAAATTCCTAACATTCATTTTAGAAGAATTTGCTCAGCAATTGAATGACTCTTTTTAAGTATCTCTCAAATTACATATGAGTCTTTTAAAAATTATTAAAGTACAGTTGATTTATAACGATGTGCCAATTTCTGCTGTATAGCAAATAGACTCAGTCATATATATATATTAATATATATTTATATAGATATAATTTTTATACTTTTGTCATGGTCTATCCCAGGAGATTGGATATAGTTTCCTGTCCTATACTGTTGTACCATGTTGTTATACATTCTAAATGTAAAAGTTTGCATCTACTAACCCCATACTCCCAGCCCACCACACTCCCTTCCCTCTCTAGTCTGTTCTCTGTGGCTATGATTCTTTTTTTCTATTTTGTAGATAGATTCATTTGTGCCATATTAAAGATTCCACATATAAGTAACAGCATATAGTATTTGTATTTCTCTTTCTGACTTATTTCACTCTAGTTGCATCCATGTTGCTGTAAATGACATTATTTTGTCCTTTATTATGGCTGAGTAGTATACCACTGTATATATGTAACACATCTTAATCCATTCATATGTCTGTGGACATTTATGTTATTTCTATGTCTGGGCTATTGTGAATTGTACAGTAATGAACATCCAGGTGCATGTAACCTTTGAATTATGGTTTTATCTGGATATATGCCAGGATTAGTAATCCCACTAGATCATATGATAATTCTACTTTTAGTTTTCTGAGGAACCCTCATACTGTTTTACATTATGGTTGTACCAATTTATATTCTCACCAACAGTGAAAGAGTGTTCCCTTTCTTCCACACCCTCTCCAGAATTTTTTATTTGTAGACATATCGAAGATGATCATTCTGACTGGTGTAAGGTGGTACCTCATTGTAGTTTTGATTTGCATTTCTCTAATAATTAGTGATGTTGAGAATATTTTTATATGCTTACTACCAATCTGTATGTCTTCTTGAAGAAATGTCTATTTAGGTCTTCTGCACATTTCTCAATTGCGTTGTTGTTTTTTTGGTTGTTGAGTTATAAGAGTTTGTATATTTTAAAGCCTTTTTTGGACAGTATCCAGTACCTTATAGCCTAAACTGTGGGAAATAGAATAAAGGTTGGTGAAAATATATTATCTGGGCTCATTATGAACATTTTAAAAGGAAGGCATCCTGGCTTGACTATGTTGAGATTCCTGCCCTTCCTCATCCTCTTCTTTCCCTTCTAAGTTGTACACAATCTCTGACTCATTAAACAATCTTTGGAATAATAGTAAGGGCCAAGAGGGAGAGCTATGGGTACATCTGTGCACCTCAGTGAAAAAACATATGAAAAGTCCCACCCACATTCATGTTTACATTACTATTATTAATACAAATTCAGACTGAATTTGATGGCTCCTACATGACCACTTGTATATATCACATTCATGTGGGAAGAAACAAGTTAGAAGACAGTAAGTAATTTTAACCAAATAGTCACCATTCTCATTTCCTTGTGAATAAAGTCATCCCTAGAAATA